>PVKE010012796.1:0-37650 GCA_004027555.1 Craseonycteris thonglongyai
TATTAAAAAAAAAATATATATATATATATATATATATATATATATATATATATATATATATATATATATATATATATATATATATATATATATATATATATATATATGTATGTATACCAATTTCTTTATCTAATCATCTATTGCTGGGCATTTCCAGTGTTTCCATATCTTAGCTGTTGTGAATAGCACTGCAGTAAACATAGGGGTGCACATATCTTTTCAAATTAGTGTTTTGGATTTCTTTAGATAAGTTCCCAGGAATGGAATGGCTGGGTCATAAGGTGGTTCTACTTCTAATTTTTTGAGGAATGTCCATACTGGTTTCCATAGTGGCTGAACTAATTTGAAACCCCCACCAACAGTGCACAGGGACATCCTTTTCTCCACATCCTCACCAACACTTGATGTTTGTTGACTTAATGATGGCAGCCATTCTGACAGGTGTGAGGTAATGTCTCTTTGTGGTTTTTATTTGCATTTCTCTGATGATTGGTGGCATTGAGCATCTTTTCATATGTCTATTGGCCATCTGTGTGTCCTCTTTGGAGAAATGTCTATTCAGGTTCTCTGCCCATTTTTAATAGGATTATTTTGTTTATTTTGTTTTATTTTTGCTGTTGAGTTGTATGAGTTTTTTAATATAAATTTTGAATATTTACCCCTTCTCAGATATATCACTGGCAAATATCTTCTCCCATTCAGTAGGACGTCTTTTCATTTTATTGGTGATTTCCTTTGCTATGGAAAACTTTTTAGTTTGATGTAGTCGCATTTGTTTATTTGTTCTTTTATTTCCCTTGCCCAAGGAAAACATTAGTAAAAATATTACTAAAGGTAATGTCTGAGAGTACATTTTTTTTTTCTAGAACTTTTATGGTTTGGGGTCTTATATTTAAGTCTTTAGTCCATTTTTTAGTATCTTATTGTGTACATTAATAGCAAAAGAAGGGGGTCCAGTTATCACCTTTTTGCATATATCTGTTCAGTTTTTTCAGCATCATTTATCGAATAGACTGTCTTTACCCCAATGTATCAATGTATTCTTGCCTTCTTTGTCATACACTAAGTGACCATTAGGGCTGGATTTATTTCTGGGCTCTCTACTCTGTTCCATTGTACAGATCAATTTATATGCTAAATACCATGCTGTCCTGATTAATTTGGCTTTGTATTATAGTATAATTTAATGTTAGTAGCATGATACCTCCAGTGTTGTTCTTTCTCAGGATTTCCGTGTCTATTCAGAATCTTTTATGGTTCCATATGAATTCCAGAATTACTTGTTTTAGGTCTGTGAAAAATACCATTTATAGTTTGATAAGGATGGTACTGAATCTATAGATTGCTTTGCGTAGTATGGACATTTTAACAATGTTAATTCTTTCTAGCCATGAGCATAGTATGTGCTTCCATTTATTTATATCTTTTTTAATTTCTTTCTTCAGTGTCTTATGGTTTTCTAAGTATAAGCTTTTTACCTTCATGGTTAAATTTATTCCTAGGTTTTTGTTTTTGTGGGTTTTTTTGGATACAACTATAAATGGGATTATTTTCTTAATTTGGCTTTCTAACAGTTTGTGATTGATATAGAAAAATGCGACCAATTTCTTAATATTAATTTTGTATCCTGCTATGTACTAAATTCATTAATAAGTTCTAATACTTTTTTAGTGGAATGTTTGGAATTCCCTCTATATATTATCATGCCATTTGCAAATAATGATAGTTTTACTGTTTTCTTTTCAATTTGGATGCCTTTTATTTCTTTTTCTTGTGTGATTGCTGTGGCTAGGACTTCCAGTACTATGTTGAATTAAAGTGGTGAAAGTGAGCATCACTCTTTTGTTCCTGAGTTTAAGGAGAATGCTTTTAGCTTTTCCCTTTTAAGTAAAATGTTAGTTATCATAAATGACTGCTGGATTTTGTCAAATACTTTTTCTGCATCTATTGACATGATGATGTGATTTTTAGCTTTCATTTTGTTCACATATATATCACATTAATTGATTTGCAGATATTGAACCAACCTTGTATATCAGGAAAAAAATCCCACTTGATTTAACGTAGAGATATAAAAGCAACCCAACACCAACTTCTACTCCTAAAACTTGCTTTTTGAGTGACACCTTTGGAAATAACAACAATGAGACAATCCAACCTGATGATAAGTCACATTAAGAGTATGATTAAGAAGGAAGCAGCAGGGGAAGCCAGGATGGCTCAGTGGGTTAAGCACTCACTTTGCAGTGCCGGGGACCAAGGATCGAATCCCGGCCCCGGCCTGTGTGGAACCATATGCTGAACTGGGAGCTCTCCCAGTTCAGTTCCCTCTCTCTGTCTCTGCATCTCTCTCTCTCTCTCTCTCTCTCTCTCTCTCTCTCTCTGTCAAAAATAAATAAACAAATAAATAAAAGAAAAAAAAAGAAGAAGAAGAAGGAAGCAGCAGGGCAATCTGAAGTCTTATGGAAAAATCACCTCTTAGAGATTGAGTAGAAGAAATTAAAGACCAAGGGTGTGTGACCCAGAACTCGAACAGCATGGATAAAGAAAAAGCCAGAGGCGGTACAGCTACTTAGCATCAACCCCATAGGAGGTATTAATATTTTGTCTTATTTTGAAAGAAGGTGGGAGGATGATAATTCTGGAAGTACCTATAGAAGATATTTAAAGATTTATTTTTATTGGTTTTTGTCAGAGAGAGAGACAGACAGAGAGAGACAGAGAGAAGGGGGAGGGCTCAGAGCAGTCTCCATAGTTGATAACATTAGTTTTTCCATATAGTTTCACTCCACAGGTGGGCACAGGGCTGCACAGGGCAGGAACTGGGCCGGGAGCCTCCCACATAGGCCCTGGCAAGAGCTGAAGGGGGGGCACACCCCAGCTCAGCATATGGGTCCATCTGGGCCAGAGCCGGGATTCAATCCCTGGTCTCTGGGGCTGCAAAGCAAGCGTTTAACCCACTGAGCCATCCCAGCTTCCCTATAGAAGGTATTTAAATATGAATAGTTACTTTCTTTTTATTTTCTGACTATTGCAGGCAAAAGAAAGGTTTGAATTAACTATTCACATAATTGACTCTAATCAAATTACTTTGGACTTTTAATAAAGGAAATATAATCTGAGAATTTTTTAATCTTGAAATATTAATTGATTAGTTCAAATCATAAAAGCATTTAAAAATATTTGTTCCTTCCACTTTAAACCACACCTTTCCTCTGCCACACTCCCACACTCTCTCTGACCTCTTGTACTGAGCCACACTGCTGGAAACAGTTGTCTATACTACTTACTCACCCCATTTTTTTAACTCCCTTTCAGTCTTGGAACCACTGTGCTTTTGCCCCTCTAGGCTTCTGAAACTCGCAATGATCTTGCAACTAAAGCAATTACACTCTTCCATTTTTACCTTCCTGACCTCTCCACAGCTTTTGTTACTGTTTTCCACACTCAATTTTTCAAAACACTTTCCCTTAGTGTCTATGACACACAACTCTCCTAGTTCTCTTCCTACAGTTCCTTTTCAATTTGCTTAGCAGGCTCTTATTTTCCTCTCTAACCCTTAGAATTTCAATATTCTCCAACATCTTAACTTAGTAGCCATCTGTTTTCAAAAATACTCTCCCAGATCTTCTCAGTCATTCCCTTGGAATTACATGTCCTGCCCTGATGACGTTTACACCTTTATTTCCAGCCCATACTTCATTCTTGAGACCCAGACCGTATATTCACCTGCCAATTTAACTTCTCCACTTGAGTGTTCAAACTGAACATACCTCAAGATGAAGTTATGATATTGGTTTTCCATCTTCAGTGTTTCTTATCTCCCAGGAACTAGAAATTCAGTTGTTTACATCAGATTCCCGGGAGTCTTTGTTGATTACTCTTCTTCTTCCTTGACCTTCCACCATCAATCAGCCACTAAGTTTTGCCAGCTAGACCTCCAAAATATTTCACAAAACCATCCAGTCCCTTCCCACCCAATATATTATTCTGTGCTATCTACTAGCAATGCTCATTTTTACTCTGCATCCATGTTCTAACTGTTATCCCTTTTTTCTCCCTCTAATCTGTTCTTCACACTGCTGTCAAGCTGGTATTCTAAACCCAAAATATTATCATGACACTCCCCCTGCTTAAGATGGTTTGATGGCTCTTATCGTTCCTAAATGACCTGATTGTTGATTGGCCCTCAGTATCCTGAACTTCCCTTGGCATAACATGGATTGCATAATATCTTGAAATAACAGCCTTTGTCCTTTTCTTTTCCCAGCATCTTTGTGCTTCATGACTCTTCCCTTTGTCAGAGGCATCGCCTTTGCCTGGAGAAGTAGGATTGCTAAAGCAGAAATTTAAAAAGCAAGAACAGTCAATGTTCCGTATTTCTTTTTTTAAAAAACCTCTAAACAGGCTTTTGAATATCTGAAGAGAAGTCCTGAGGGAATCAGAGAACAGAGTTTAGATCATAAAAATAGAAGTCGGAAGAGAATAGAAGAAAAATGGAGCATTGCCTCTCTACCACTACATCTAAATGGAGGGTTCTTTAGGCTGAGAAGCAGGAGTGTGGTGGGGTGAAGGGTGGGCACGACCTTACAGGGGTGGGGGCTAGGAAGGAGAGGTCTGACCGGCAGGACAAATAAAGAAGGAGGGTCAGCATAAGGAGGATGGCTAATCATGGTAAACAGTGCCTGGGATGCCTGTTAAATTTGAAACACTGCTGGCAGACCATTTGTAGCCATGCTAGGGCATACCACACATTACTCAAATGGGGAAGTTATGTCATTTGTTCCTTTTGTCTTTGACCGATTCCACCCTAATAGTTCAAACGTTTGTTGCTTTCCATCTCAAATCTATGGGTAGTCAATGCTCCTCTTCACTGATGAACAGCTTAGGATACTCATAAATTCTTCTCCCAGCAGATGGGGCCCTGAAATCTATAAATGGGATGGTGGTATGGAAGGGACAGTCTCAGCACTAAGACTTGGGTATAACTGGACAAAGTGTAAAAACACTTTCATCACACGCTATACACTATTATAACAGTGTTCTTACTTTTCCTATCCTCTGCTAGACTGTAGTAAGCTTATAGAGTCATGTCAACCTGGTTAACCTTAGGCCCCAGTGCCCCGTGAATGCCTGGTATGTTGTAGGTGATCAACCATTGGTTAGTTAAATCAATGACTTAATCAAGAATGATTGATTTCAAATTCACTGGTTTTAGTGGTTTCTGTAAATGTTTGTTTATGGATTGATTTCTTTAAATATCAAAACAGTAATGCCTTTATCCTAAGCATGTAAAACCCAACACTTTTAAAAATTCAGTGAAAGAACTGAACTACTGGGGATGCCAAATAGCTCAGCAGGTTGAGCACTTGCCTTGTAACCAGGAGGTCCTGGGATCAAATGCTGAACTGTGATGCAAATGTAACTGCTAGGATGGTGGCGAAGGTTCTCACTGCCCATGCGGGAGGCCCCCAATTCAGTCCCTGCCCCACACAGCTCCATGTCTACCTGTGTGGAATGAAACTATGTCACAACTAAAGTTGTACAACTATGAAGACTGCTCTGGGCCCTTCCCCCTTCTTTCTCTCTCTCTCCCTCTCTCTCATTTTCTCTTAAACAATAAAATAAATCTTAAGAAAAAAGATGAACTACTAATACTTTTAAAGTAATTTTAGATTTTCCTGTTGTGTTAAGACTTTCCAAACTTAGAGGCCTGTTTATAACGGGTGTCCCAAAATTCACGCATGGAGTAATTTTGATAGAAAACACAGGTTTCTAATTAAAAATTGTAAATTTTCATTGCTCAACAATGAAAATGCGTTATTCTTTCATGTAGCGCTCAATTTTTAATAACCCTGAACTGTCAGCTGTCATGCTGTCTTTTTTGTTGTTGGCAACACTTTACTACACAAATGACGCAAAATTCAAATCTTGTGTGAATTTTGGGACACCCGTTAGTATCTTGTATTCATCCTTCAGAGTCCCATATACATATGCTATTTCAGATGGGAAAGTAATTAAAAGCATGACACCCAGAGAGTTAGAACACACATACATGTCACATAGTTTGACATGCGGAAAATTACTACATTACACTTTTTCTTTTGTACTTGTGGCAGCATGAATAATGGCTCTCCAAACGTATCCGTGTCCTGATCCTTGGAACTTGTTACCTTCTCTGACAAAAGGGACTTTGTAAATGGGATTCAGTTCAGGATCTTGAGATGAAGAGGCTATCCTGCATTCTCCAAGAAAGCCCAGTGCAATCACAGGGGTCCTTGCAAGACAGGAGCTGGAGGGTCAAAGTCAGAAAAGAGGTGATGATGGAAACAGAGAGAGATCTGAAGATGCTCTATTGCTGGTTTTCAGGATGGAGGAAGGAGCCACGGACCAAAGAATGCAGGCAGATGCCGGAAGCTAAAAACAAAAACAAGGGAATGGAATCTCCCCTAAAGTTCTCAGAAGGAACACAGCCCCGCTGATACTCTGATATTAAGGTGTCTGACCTCCAGAATTGTAAGATAATACATTTTCATTGTTTTAAGTTTTTAATTGTTACACATCAATAGGAAACTAATGTAGTTCTACACACTTTGTTAGTGGCATTATTATTTGTTAGTGGTATATTCAGAACGCTAATTGAGTGAAGGTGTTTGAGAAGAACTTTATGAGATGATGCTCAACTGGGACAGAAAGGGAATTCTATAAACAGATTGGGTGATACTAAGAAACTTAAATTATCCACTTATATATGAACTGTCTCATGAATATTTATTTGCATATGTCTGAATATTGTGAATATATCCAGATTATACACACACACATGCACACACACACATATCATACACAAATATACATGTAGACACCATCTTGGGAGAGGTGTAAACAGAAGTGTGATATAAGAATAGTTCATTTTTGAATTATCCAGATTTTTCACAGATAATACTATACTTCACTTGAAAATAATAGTGTTGTGTGAGTTAATTTGGGAGGTAGCAGAGAGAGTTTCGGGGTGGTAAATGAATTAATTAATAATTAGAACTAGTTAGATAAAATAATACGATGATATGCCAATCTTTCATGGTGGAGCAGCTATGGACTTCATTGGGTATCTCTAAGAAAATGAAAAATCCTGATCTTTTAAGCAAACCAGAAAATATTTGACTTCTGCTTTACACATCACTACGGGCAAGACTAGGTACTCGTATGTACATAGAGGGCTTGAGTTGTGCTGCCAACTTCCAAATCTGAATTCCACCCTAATTACAATGATGTGAGGGGCACTGAGGAGACTGTCTTCTCTTAAGATGCTGATGTCCCTAGGATAGGGAACCTCTGCAGGTGGCTACCCGCTACCTTAGCATAAATAATTAATGTCGTTTTTTGTGGGGGCTTGGGGTGGGGGTGGGGAGTGGGAAGAGGAAAGGGAGAGGAATACCACTAAAGGAGGGAAGAGGATAGCAGAATCTGCCTCAGCTGGCCATTGCCACATCTGAGAACTCTGCATTCACATTGTTACCAAGCGTAGCTGCAAGCAAAATGGCAAAATAGTAATTTCTGATTGAATTACCTGACATCTCACTGATCCCTCCAACAACCTTGTTTATCAGGTGGTACTATAATTCCAAATTGCAGGTGTAGCAAGTGAGAGAGGGGACCGGAGGTGAGAGTCAGGACAGCGCCAGATCTGTGGGACTCGCTCCACGGCCTCCGTGTCTCCTTCCGTGCATCTCCTTGGCATTGGCCCCCTCCCACCTGACTCCTTCTCACATGCTCTATGTTCTCCTGTCACCCGGTTCAAGGTCTGTCACTCGAGAACCCCCATTCTGATGGGCTTCAGACTCCTCTCCCAGCACTTCTCCTAGAGCAGTGCTGGGGGTTGTTTAACTAAAGGTGGGCGGCAGAGGGAACTGAGATGCTAGCATGTGCTTCCGTCTAAGGAGATGAAGTTAGCACTAAGCCTCAGGTCATTACCACATGCACATGTATTTAGCAGCCAATGAATGCCCACTCTTCTCAGGGGACTGTGGTCACGCTGAATGATTGCAGTCCACGTTTGGAAAGTACGGCAGCGTACCGTGGAGACACTAACACAGGACTGGCAGTTTAGAAGTAGCATGGTTGTGGAGAAGGAATAAAGCGAACACAAAAAAGAATAGTGTGCTGGAGCCCAAAACAGCAACCCAGTACTAGAACAGGAGTGTAAGAAACAGCAAGCGCCTCATTGCTAGAGGAGGGCTCAAGGGGGACGTCAGCTGAGCAGCCAGTTTGCCTGGACCTTGAACTACGCAGTTTCTGCTGCCTTACTAGGGCTCAACCTGCAGCTGATCGTCATGTCGGCTGGGCCACGGTTTTTCAAACTGCGAGTCATGACCCAACCGTGGTCATAAAATTGGTTTAGTGGGTGGTAAAGAACACTCTTTAAAATAAATAAAATAGGTTAGAATGGAATAGAAAATAAAAGAGGATAATTAAATGCTCTGCATATGAGGGAGGACCCCAAAAAACCCAGAATCATCTTCTGGAGGGAGAGGGCCCTTGTAGTACAGGCTTCCCCTGCGAGGTGAGTGTTCTAGGAACCCATCTGCATCCGTGGACCAGCTGGTGTTGTTGTGAGAGGCTGCATTTGGCTTCAGTAAATATTTTGGAGACTTTCAACATGTTTTTCCATTTCATATTCGGTGATTTACACGAACAAGAGGTGGCATGACAACACACCTGCCCACACCGCGCTGAGTGTTCAGGGGTTGACCAAACAAGGCATGACCCCATGCCCCACCCTCTCTATTCACCTGATCTTGCCTAGAGACATTTTTCTGTTTCCCCATTTGAAATAATAATAATAATAAAGTCCTCAGAGGGAAATGTTTTGTGAATGGGGAAGAAATGAAATACACAACAGAAGCACCAAAAGGCATCAAAATTGATGAGTTCAAAAACTGTTTTGAGCAGTGAAGGAAGTGTCTTGGCAGGTGTATTGCATCAAACAGAGAGTACTTTGAAGGTGACTGAAGTTTACACATGAAAGAATAAATACATAAGTTTTTATAACTAAATTCCGCTTTGGGGTGGTCCCTCCTCATATAGTAAAGGGTTTCAGTTTTAGTATATGTGTCTTGTGTTGTGATGTAAAATATATTTCTTAACATTACAGTCAAAAGAAGCTTGAAAACTTCTGATTTGGAACTGGTGGAGATAGGGCAGGAAGCCAGGTTAGTTATTATAATACATTTAAAATAGTTCTGCCTTTCCCAAGTAATTCTGAGCTAATAATAAAGCCACCCAGACTGTGGTGTGGCTAGATATGAATGAATTAAGAATTATAGCTTCCTTCATGGAGACTTTCCATATATAAGTTTGCGTGAGAATGAAAAATGAGGGACTAAAGATGAAGAACTTCTCAGGCTAGTTGTTTTCATGCCTGCTGGTTAATTGAGCATATTAACACACGCTCATATTAATACATGTATCACATGGACCACTAACTTGAGTCCCATTGAGCTGTTCAGACTCTCTGAGGCCATGAACTAGAGCCAGCATGGACAATCTCCTTGGCCCAGCACGACCTTCCTCTTATATAGCTGAGTCATGAGTTTTCACCTCGTGTTAGTTCTCAACAGCTGACGCCAAAGAATCCAAAATCTGTATCCTAAAAGCTTCTTTGGTGTCCAGTTCTACATCTTCAGTTGCTCACTTAGTATTTTCAGTTCAGATCCTCTGCCCTCATCCAAGTCTATGCAAACTTTGTACCTTCTTTCCCCCACACAAGCTTCATTTGCTGCCTTGGAGAGGTCTTTATTAAGGGTACCCACACATTATCCATCACTCACGTTTGAAAGTTTAGATCATGCTTAATTCTTTTCTTGTCTTCATTCCCCATATGCGTGTACATATACTCTCAGAACAGCATAAACATTTGTCTCAGATTCCCCATTTTCAAATTCTGCCTGTTATCACTGCCAAAAAAAGATCTTCCCTCAAATAGTCTTTCATCATGCTACTCGTATTTCTCCTACTGAACAAGAGACTCTCATTTTCTGCTACATTTCCTGCTATGAAGCGTTCCTTTGCATTATTTTCTGGCTGTTTTCCACTCTTCGCCTCAAACTCCTTCCCTTAGCCTCCCCAAATATAGACTTATCATCATTTATCACCGATTTACTTAAACACTTAAATCATACTTACTTTTCCCAAGAACTGTTCTAAATGCTTTATAAATATTAATTCTTTAACCCACATAAAAACCCTGTGAAGTAGATAATATTACTACCTTTCATTTTATACATGAGAAAACAGAGGAATAGAAAGGTAAATTAATTCCCACCCCACTCCCCACCCCTGTCCCAACCAAATTTATGTAGCTTAGCTCACTATTTACCAAGTATGTCATACTTATTCCACCTGCAATGTTTCCCTCACTTCAAAGCTACCCATCTATCCAGTAATAATAGAGATTCTATTTATCTGAAAATGATCATTGTAAAGATCCTACTTATCTGAACACTGAATTCAGAATCAGAAATCCTACCTTTGGATCCCAAATGTATCCTTCCTTCATTGCCTCTATTTCTAGCGTTCTTCCTTTTCTTTGACAACTTACCTTTCTCGAAAACTCTAGGTCTCTTAATATTTCTCTCCCTGACTCCCACAGTACTCGCAGTCTTCCGCACATAGCTCGCACTTAATGATACAGCTGTCATAGCTGCTTAACATTTCATGTGCAGTAGTCTTGTCTTGGAGGCAGGAACCATGCCATATAAGTGTTCTAGCTCTCTCCCTCCCTTCCTTCCTTCTTTGCTCTTTTTATTTCTCTCCCCACCCCCACCTCCATTCCCACCCCTCAGCCAAGCCTTGAAAACACTGAGCACATAAAAGATACTCCACAAATAAGGACTTGACAGTAGAACTTACAGTTTCATTCAGGTCCTCTGAGAAGTAGATAACAAGACAGGATGAGACATGCAAGAGAATTAGTGGGCTAAATGTCTGTGAGAGAAGAAGAGAGAGCCAGGGAAGGTGAGAGTCTTTAGAACACGAGGCAGGGCTGACCCCAATGAAAGAGGAGGGGAGGGGAGGAGGGTGGGCTGAAGATCTCAGACTGCAGCACAGTTCTAAGAACGTCTCCCTCTGGCACCCGTGGAGTCCGCCAGCTCGAGTGGCCATCCGAAGTAATCCTGCATCACAGCAATTGGCTGGCTGCATCAGGACTCCGCCGAGTCAGATCATTGACCAGAGCAGTCGGGGGAAGAGTGGCTTGGGCAGGATTTGGAGCACAGTCGTTGTGACCATTAGCCAATTATGCTTCCACCACAGGAGATCTGAGCCAAGCATTTTTATGGCCATTACTCCTGGGATACTGGAAAGATCACTGGATTCTCAATCAGAGCTCCTACCTTTGGATCCCAAATGTGTCCCTTATTGATTCTATGCCTTCACTTAAACTCATCTTTGTCCCTTAATTTGTAAAACAGGAATGACCAATAGCTTGGTGGGCTCTTGTGAGGACCACATGTCAGCAAGAACATACAGCATTCTGCCCATACCACAGGTGACTTCATCAGCTCTGATTATAGCGACACCTGATGGTTTCAATGATCCCATGAGGAAAACAAGACAACCATTCCTTTCCATATCCACGGTCTTACGAGCTTTCTGAAAAATAGAACAGGTCAGTGTGTGTATATGGGGGAGGTCACTGGGTGCTGAATATAGGTGGGGACAGGACCCAGAGCCCATATGCCAGGTAGAGCTTGGTTAAAACCACAGCAGGCAAGGAATCAAAGACCTGAGGGAAAAGTGTGGGGATGCCCGGATAGCTCAGCAGGTGGAGCACTTGCTTTGCAACCATGAGGTCTGGGGATCGAATCCCAGTCCCAGCCCAGGCAAGCCTATGCACTGAACTTCAGTACAACTGGTAACCCCTGGGATGGCCCGGAGGTGAAGGTTCTGGCCTCCCATGCTGGAGGCGCCAGGTTTGGTTTCCACCCCATTTGGCCCTACGCCCACTTGTGTGGTATGGAACTATGTCACAGCTAATGATGTACAACTATGGACAATGCTCTGGGCCCTCCACTTTCTCTCTCTCTCTCTTTCTCTATCTCAGCTTCTCTCAATAATTAAGTAAATCTTTAAAAAGAAAATAAATTAAACAGGTTCTGCTATGGGTTGAATTGTGCCCTCCTGCTGCCCCCGAAAAAGATATGTCGAAGTTCTAAGCCCTAGTATTTTAGAATATGACCTTATTTAGAAAGAAGGTCTTTACAGAGGTAACCAAGTTCAAATGAGGTCATTAGGGTGGGCCCTAGTCCAATGTGACTGGTCTCTTTATAAAAGGGGAAATAAATTTGAACACAGATGCATGCATGAGGGACAACACCATGTGTAGATAAAATTAGAGATTGAAGGAATGCTTCAATAAGCCAAGAAACATCAAAGGTGTCCAGCAATCCCTTTGAAGCTAAGAGAGAAGCCTGAGCTGGAGTCTCCCACACAGCCTTCAGAAGAAACCAACCCTGTATAAAACAACCAACTTTGTGGTACTTTGTTACACAGCTGTAGCAAACTAATTCAGGTTCTACAGGAGTTCACCAGAACTGGCGTCCATGCAGGAGAATAGAACTTGTCCTCACACCACTACTTACTTCTTGATGAGGTCAAGAGAGTACCTTGTATTCCCTCTCTACTTTCTCCTTAGGACTGCCCCCACAGGGTCAGCTCCCAGGGCTCATCCCAGGGATCTGAGGGATATGATGAGGTTGTGGAGGTCAGGGTAGGTGAGTTGGGGGAGGGGTGAGAATGGGGGAGGGGATAGGAAAAGGGTGAGGATGGTTACTGCAGTTCCCTTTTTCCTACTACGTGTCCTGCCAGGAATCAAAATAAGACCAAAAAACTCATGATCAGACTACCTTGGCATCAGTGTACCAGCTTCCAAGCCTGTAGGCAGAGCATCAGTCCTCAGGTGCGCCTTTGAGAAACAAAGAGGCCTCCGGCAGTTCTGACTCACTCCTCCATTCACCCAGTGATTTCCTTTAGCACAAATGCAGGCCTCCTTTCTGACCAGGAGAGGAAAAGGCAGATCCTCCAATAGCAAAGCGAGGAAATAGTGATCAGCTGCCTAAAAATAGAACCAAGGCGTCACCACTTAGGAGCAGGGCACCAGCCCTCTGCAACCCTCATGTGTTTGGGAGCTGGGATCTGCAGTGTAGATCGGAACTGTTCCAGCCTCCAAAGCTGCCGGGGACCGAAATGGAATCACTGTCTGCGATAAGTTTTGAGAAGAGCTGGCAGGCTGAGCTTTTCTTTCAAATGCAGACGGGAGCATAGCATTTGCTCTCACAGAGGGGTAGGGCTTCCAGCAAGTGTGAGCAACCAGGTTTGCCCCTTATGAGGAGAGAAAATTACCGAGGTGAGGGGGTTGGGGGTCAGAGTCAAAGTCTCCATCACAAAATTTTATTGTCAAGCTCCAAGACTTTGAAAAGAAACCACTTTGACATGTCATGTGATGTGTGCAACATTTCTGTTAAACAGGAAAAAGCTCCCATCTTCAATAAGGAGACAGCCGTGAAACATGATTTGAAAATGGTCATGCTCTGCTTTGCCTTCCTCCAAGGCAACTGAACGTTTTGAAGTAAAAATCTTTTGCATGGGTGGTACCTTTGGTCATACATTCTCTCCAGTATTCCTCACAAGCAGCTTAAACGGCACTTCTTAGCATGAGTGAACACTCTTTGCTAATGGCTGGATCCTGGATGAAGTCAGTTGTAAAGCGCAGTCAGATGAAGAAAAGCGATTAATACCATTTGCCGTCCTCAAAAAGAAACTTGGATTTTTTGTGCCGTTATGGGTTGAGGGAAATCAACAGGGCAGTAGACTATCCAGAAAACGAGACTGAACCCTGCCTGCCCCCGGGTAAATTCACAAAAGCGCTTCAAGTGGAAAATCTAAGCCTGCAACCTCGAGGAACTGAGCAAATGTATCACAAAACAAGATTCGGCCCAGTGCCTAGAAGCGGATGAGGTCACAAAACTCATTACTCAGAAAATAAGCCATGGGCCAGGCTCTCGTTCTATTGCATTTCACTGTAGAACGGAGATCCCTTCGGTTTGTTCCCCCTGCCCTCATCTCCCATTGTTAGAAACAAAATGTCATTCCCAGGTCTCTCACTTTTGGAATCTTACAGAGATTCAACATGCACTCTTGCATCCCACATCCAGATTTTCGTGGCAGCTCTTCTCACTGTGTCTGGAGCCATCTCAGCAGTTAATGGGAGTGGCTCAATGATCTTACTCCAATTCCTGCTATTTTAAGATACTTCGCTTTTCTTAGCCGTGGATTTCTTCTGTCTAAATCTGCCTGACTGAATTGGAAGCTGCCCAGAATCATCTTCTTTGGAAAATTACATTTGTGCATCTAGGGTATATTTGTCGTTCCGCCCACGCTCAAGCCACTTTGTGAGAAGTGCAGAGCAAGTCATGTGACAGTCATCAGTGTATTTGCACCCTTTCTTGTTTAAAAACATAATCTGCATTACAAATTGCACCAATTCCTGTATGTAGTAAGTCATCATTCAATAAAAAGCACAAATGTATGCCTGTCACATTCCACATAATAAACTGCAAGTAAATACATCTTTTCTTGGTCCAAATCAGTCAGTAAATGATGTCTTTATTTTCTCTGCTCTGCACCAAGTTTGCAATCAGCTTGATTCTTGATTCTCTCAGGCCAAGTAGGCGCAGCTTCAGAGCAGTACAAGAGTGTGCTTTTGTCAGAAGCATCTAGATGTCTGAGGACAGGAACAGGGCTGAAGCAATCCATTTCTCCAATTCACTTTGCTCTACTTCTTCATTATCACTCAATATTATCATCGTCTTCTTCAAAGCCTCCATCTAAAAAGGATTTATTGCACAGTGTCTACCTCTGTAAGTGATACTATAATACTAGAAAAGACATTGTGCCCTGCCTGCTATAGATGAATGTACAATTTGCAAAGGAATATAGAAGAAATACCTTAGGCTTGGAAGACAAAATCACCATCTTATTACGTACACTAAACATTTGACTTTGGTAATATTATTTAACCACTGAGAGCCTCATTTTCTCATTTACAAGATGATAGTAGTTCCCTTACATGACCAATGTGATGGCTTTAAATTACATGTGCGCTGTGCTAAGTACAGAGCACCCACTCCACTAAGTGTTAACTTGTAACATAGACGTGTCCTTATGGAAAAGGTCAAGCTAGACAGGCTATCTACACTGTGGGCCTGTTACTAATAGCAGTCATTAGCATAATGGCTACCATGCTCTCCTTTAATTCTATAACGAGTAGATGGCTCTGTCATTTCCTATTTGTAGATGAAGAAACTGATGCTCAAGTAGTACCGTAAGCCAACTTTTTTTACTTTAAATTTGGATTCCCTTTCTGTGACGGTCATGACCACAATACTGCTCTCTCAACCAATTTAAGCTCGTTTCTGCCCGAGGCTCCTCGCCATAGCTGATTTCTCGGCCTAGAAAATTCTATCCTCAGATTGTACTTGACTGACAGCTTCTCGTTAGTTAGGTTTCAACTGAAATGCCCCCTCCTCAGAGAGGTCTTCCTTGAGCACCTTATCAGACTCAGGCCTTCGCCCTGGCTCTTTATACCCTTCCATCGACCTGTGTGGCCCCCTAACAGTGTGAGAGTCTATGTGACATAATGGCTTAGAATGTGGGCTTAGAATTAGATGGTCTGGGAAAGTGACTTAATCTTTCTGTGCCTCAGTTTCCTCATCTGTAAAATGGGATGATCCTAATGTCACTGGCAGCATAAAAGTGCCAGGAGGATTCCCTCAGGTAGCACATGTAGAGCTAGTAAATCAATGTCTGACAGAGCAAATGCTCCGCACATGTACATTAAGCCCTACGGTATGTGGCGCACTTCACTCTCTGACATCATCTCATCGTTTTGTGTTTATAGTTGTCCCCACAGCGATGAAGGCATGGAGCCTGCTTGTCTTGCGCACCACTCTATCGCTAGCATCTAGAATGGCACATAGTAGGGACACGATAAATATGTGTTCTTGAGGATGCCGGGATAGCTCAGCAGGTTGAGTGCTTCACTTGCAACTGTGAGGTCCAGGGATCTAATCCCAGCCCCGGCCTGTGCAAACCCACAGGCTGAACTGCAGCACAGCTGGTGGCGGCCATGATGGCGGCGAAGGTTCTCACCTCCATGGGGGAGGCTCCCGGTTCAGTTCTGCCTCAGGCGGCCCTACATCCACCTGTGTGGAACGAAACCATGTCAAAAAAAACAAACAAAAAAGCTAATGCACAACTATGGAGACCGCTCTGGGCCCTCCTCCCTTCTCTCTGTCTCTCTCTCCCACCTTTTCTCAAACAGTAAAACAAATCTTTAAAAAATATATGTGTGTTGTTAATGAATAAAAGACTATTAGGTGCATGTGTATTAGAGACCGACAAGCAAAAGTATGGTGCGAAGGAGGTGAGGGCCGAGTTGTTGCATATTTAGTAAGATAGTTTCTGGGACTTTCTGCTTCTATTTCACTGTGTACTATACATTTATTTTCTCGGTGCCTTCCAGGGCCCTCCGTTCCCTTCTGGTTTTGTCTCTGTGCACTCAAGCAAAGACCTCATCTAACCAGCATCCCCACATGTGTGTGCATGACCCACAGGTGTAACCTCATCAACTGTTACAACTCAGGCAGAAAAAGTCCCGTTGAACCTTCCAGAAATAATAGCAGATTTTGTGTCTCCTCAAGAAAGGTGAGCAGTGGGCCAACTCTAAGGAAAACAAGCTTCACCATAAAAATAGAGCAGTAGCTAGAAAGTGAGCAAAAAATGGGGGAAAGGGGCCTTGACAGAAGTAATTTTTGTCACACGCCTTTATACACACACACACATTCACACTCATACCACAAAACAGAGACTCTCACACATACAACCCACACACATAACCTTGATGATGCTGCACTTTCCCATTAGTGACAGGAATCTGTACAGACTCAAAGAGGTGATACCCAATCCAGTTAGTCATCCAATGCATGAAGCCCCCAGGTGACCACTGTGCTTCTGCCTCCATCTCTTCACCTGGACAAGCGTCCATCATCATGTCAGTTACCAGGGCCCTCCTGGCTGCTGTCCCCTGTACAGCACCATTCGGTGACCCACAGGGTGGCATATGTCCCTCCTTTTTTCAGGACAGCCCCAGTTTACACATGACGTCCTCAAGTAATTGCCAGTGGCACCCCTCTCAAAAGGGTCCCCGTTTGGACGTTCCATTATATGGACCCCTTACTATGCTCAGCTTCAATGCTGAGATGTGGAAGAGGAGGCAAAAATCCCCAGGGGAATCATTTCTAGGCTCCCCCAAAGAGTACCTGAGAGCAATACACTGAATCTTCTAAACCAGGGGTGTCAAACTGGCGGCCCGTGGACCGCATGCGACCCCCGAGGTAATTTTTTGTGGCCCACGATGCTCTGAAATAAAATGAAAATAGAAAAAATTGTGATGAAGAAAATAGCACCTAGGGGAGATCGAGGCAATACCGTCCACACAATTCCCTCGTTAGCCCTTTAACTACTGAAGACGAGTCTACACGTGGCCCAGTGCCTTTCCTGGGGGCCTGTGGGCGTATAAACGCACTGACTCAGCTCCGGCGACGTTTGTAAATGTGATGTGGCCCGCGTGCATCTTGCCTGTGGCACCAAATGGCCCGTGTTTTAATTGAGTTTGACACCCCTGTTCTAAACCAATAAAAAGCTAACAATCTTTGGCTGTTTTATTTCTACAAGGAGGGCAAAGAGAGAGAGGAACGCTAACATATCAAGGCTATGGGGAAAGTCACGATGCAGCTGAACTATAATAAAATGTAATGACCTATTAATATATAACAAAATAGAGAAGTTGGAGTTTTACTTTCTTCAGCTTCTTTATGCTAATTCATAAGTAGGTATATTTTGCCATTTAGAACAGGTGTATCTCAGAAAAGGTCCCTATAAAATAAATTTCTGTTTCTGATAGCTATGTTCCTGTTGAATTTCAATTTAAAATGCATTGTTCAGTCACATTGTTCAGTCAGTGTTTCATATATTCTCCAAGAACGAATGGCCTTAAAAGTCTTATGAGGGAAAGTTGGGATGGCTCAGTGGGTTAAGTGCTTGCTTTGCAGCCCCAGAAACCAAGGATCGAATCCTGGCCCCAGCCCATGCAAACCCATATGCTGAACTGGGGTGTGCTTCCCCTGCAGGAGGCCCCTACTTTGGTTCTTGCCCCCTGGTTTGGCCCCTGGCTCAAGGGGGCGTGCCTTCCATGTGGGAGGCCCCCAACCCAGTTCCTGCCCTGTGCAGCCCCCACCCACCTGTGTAAAATGAAACCATGTGGAAAAAACTGATGACATACAACTATGGAGACTGCTCTGGGCCCTCCCCCTTCTCTCTGCTCTCTGTCTCTGTCAAAAACAATAAAAATAGGGAAAGCTGGGATGGCTCGGTGGGTAAAGCGCTCGCTTTGAAGCCCCAGGGACTGAGGATCAAATCCCGGCCCCGGCCCATGTGGACCCACATGCTGAACTGGGGTGTGCCCCCAGCTCAGTTCTTGCCGGGACCTGTGTGGGAGGCTCCCGGCCCAGTTCCTGCCCTGCGCAGCCCTGTGCCCACCTGTGGAGTGAAACTATATGGAAAACTAATGTCAACTATGGAGACTGCTCTGGGCCCTCCCCCTTCTCTCTGTCTCTCTCTGTCTGTTTCTCTCTGTCAAAAATCAATAAAATAAATCTTTAAAACAAAAAAAACAATAAAAATAAATCTTTTAAAAAAAAAAGTCTTATGAACTTGCACTTGAGCATGACTGGGATGAATACTTGTGCAGTTTGGGATACAAATAATAAGAATCAGTTCTCCAAAGTGCACATCTTTGACACACTGCACAATTATTTGCACACTCACTGCTCGTAGCAAGAGGTCCAGAAGGTCAGTCTAACATTCTCCAAGGCCCTGTCACTTATGTTCTTATGGTCTGAATAAGATTCTAATTCTTTGAAGCAGGAAACAAGCTTTGTAATTTTCTTATGTTTAATTCAACTTATCTTTTTACATGAATAATAACACAAATACATTCTCAATGTAAAATATTTAAATAATACTTTGTACTTTTCTTGTGTAGCTCAAAAGATCTTGCACATACTGGGCATAAAATAGTTGTTTAAGAAAATGTAAGTCTAATAAATAAGAAGTAATCATTCAGTGTATTCAAAAATGCTCTTGATAATGTTCAATTTAAAGTTTTTTTTCCCACCATGAAATAGATCACATAATACATACAAAAGAGTGTATAAAATATATATGTAGAGTATAAACTATACTAATAATATGAATGCTCTAATATTCATCTAGCTTAAGACACAGAGCATTGCCTGGACCTTACAATTTCTTTTCTTGACAAGTTCCGTATGAAATCATGTTGAAATTTTGCTGGCTTAATATCTATCTACCTTTTTATTGTAAAATAAAATATAGAGTCAGAAAACCACACTAGTGTAAAGCTCAATGAAGAAGTATGAGGTAAAGAAACAGAACTTCGCCAGCCCTCCCCAAATCTCCTCCCTGTTCTGTACTCTAACCACAAGTACTCTCTGCCCCCAAAGCAGCTACCATCTTAAATGTTATAGTGATCGCTATCTTGAGTTTCTTTATGCACCAGTCCCCCCTCTTACCTGCAGCTTTGCTTTCTGCACTTGTTTTCTTTGGTTAGCTGTGTTCTGAAAATATTAAGTGCAGAATTTCAAAAATAAACAACTCATAACTTTTCAGTTGTGCACCATTCTGAGTAGCATGATGATATCTCGTGACATCCCGATCCATCCTGCCCAGGACGTGAATCATCCCTTTGTCCAGCATATTCATGCTGTGGATGCTCAGGGCTCAATAGTCACTTGGTAGTTTTCTCAGGTGGCAGACAGACTGTCGTGGTATCATAGTGCTTGTGTTCAAGTAACTCTTACGTTACTTCACAATCCCACATTCACATAACTTTTGTTACGGTATAGTATTATAATTGTTCTATTTTATTATCAGTCATTGCTGTTATTCTCCTACTGTGCCTAACTTATAAATTAAACTTCATCATAGGCATGCATGTACAGGAAAAGGCATAGTGTACTTGTATATAGAGTTTGGTACTATCTGCGGTTGCTGGAATTCACTGGGGGAGTTTTGGAACATAGTTCTCCCTCTCCTAAGGGGGACTACTATATCCCAAGTATAGTCCTTCTCTTTTTTTCTTATACTATAAAATTAACTTTTTAGGTACACAGTTCATTGAGGTTTTTAAATATTTATTTCATTGTTTTTAACAGAGAGAGACAGAGACAGAGAGAGTCAGTGAGAAGGGAGAGGACCCAGAGCAGTGTCCATAGTTGTACATCATCAGTTTTTGACATGGTTTCATTCCACACAGGTGGGTGGGGAGGCAGCACAGGGTAGGAACTGGGATGGGAGCCTCCCACATGGGAAACACACCCCAGTTTAGCATATGGGTCTGCACGGGCCAGAGCCAGGACTCGACACTAAGACCCCAGGGCTGCAAAGTGAGCGCTTACCCCACTGAGCCATCCCGGCTTCCCCTCATTGAGTTTTAGCACATGCATAAATTTACGTAACGCTCACCACTGTCAGAATACAGAATAGTTTCTTTGACCCTCAAATTCCCTCTTGCTTTCCCTTCGTAACCAAACCTCCCCCATTCCTAACCTCTGTCACCCATTGATCTCTTCTCCATCCCTACAGTTTTGCCTTTTCCAGAATGTAATTTAAATGGAACAATATGGCCGGCAACCCTGAGTCTGGCTTCTTATACTCAACATACGGCCCTTGAAATTGATTCATGTAGTTGTTTTCTTTTTATTGCTGGGTAGTGTTCTGCTGTGTGGATCACTATGGTTTTGTTAATACAATCACTCATTTAAGAACATTTAGATTGTTTCCGGGTTCAAGTAATTTTGAAAAGTGCTTTTATAAACCTTTGTGTACAGGCTTTTGTGAGAACATACATTTTTATTTATCTAGGTTAAATATTTAGGAGTAGGATTGCTGGATCAGATTGTAAGGGGGGTATGCTTTATAAGAAACTGTCAAGTTCTTTCCTAAAATGAGTGCCTTGCTTCCTTCGCAACACTTGGGATTGCAAGTTCTATATTTTTATTTTTGTTTTAGCTGTTCGAATGGACATGCAGTACTATTTCACTGGTGGCTTTATTTGTACTTCCCCGAATAGTAATGCTGTTGAACATTTTTTCATGTACTTAGTTGACATATCTATATCTACATAGAGAAGTGTCTAACTAGATCCCATTTTTAAATTTGGTTATTTGTGGAGTTTAGAGAGTTCTTTATATATTCTAGATAAAAGTCCTTCGGCGCATGTGATATTTGCAAGTATATTACCTAGATCTGTGTCATGTTTTTTATTCACTTTTCATTGTCCTCCAGGAAACAAAATGTTTTAATTTTTAAATGTTAATGGTCTTCTTTATCATTTTTAATGGATTAAGTCATATCAGAGAACTCTGCCTGACCTAAGAACATAAATATTTTCCTCCTATTTCTTCTAAAAGGTTTGTAACTAAAAATAATTATACTTAAATGTAAAGTATCTTTTCTCTGTTGAATTACCTTTATACCTTTCTCCAACATAAATTTACCTTATTTGTGTGGGACTATATCTGGATTGTATTTTTCTATTCTATTGAACTACGTGTAGTTCCCCCACTTATGCAGAAATTACGTGTAGTTCTCCCACTTATGCAGAAATTACACTAACTTAATAGTAAATCATAAAATCTGGTAATAAGAGTCCTCTGATTGATATTTTACAAAATTGTGTTGGCTATTCTAGTTCCTTTTATGGTCCATGCAAATTTTGGAATCAGTTTGTCTATCTCTACAAAAAAAAAAAATCTGAGATTTTTTTTCACTAGAGTCACATTGAATCTAAAGGACAAATGTAGAAGTATCGAGATATTAACTACATTGGAAGCAATATGTGAACAATACATGTGAATGTAGTTGGGTCTTTTTGGACCTTTTAAAACAATGTTTTGTACTTTTTAACACATTAGAAGTTAGATGCTACGTGTCTTTTGTCATATTTATACCTAAATGTTTAATATTTGGGGCTAGTAAACGACTTGCGTCAGGAGTCTAGGCTGTGATCCAGATGCTAACCAGAGCTGAGCTCTCATGTGGAGGCTTGAGGGGAGAGGGACCTGCTTCCAAGCTAACCTCAGGTTCTTAGTAGAATTTCAATGGTAGAATACATGGCAACTTGCTTTTTCAAAGCTAGCAACAGAGGGAAGGAGCGGGGAGGGAGGGAAACTGAGACTAGAGAAAATCTGCTAGGAACATGGAATTTTATAAATATAACTTAACCACAGCAGTGACATCACGTGATGATTCATTTTATGTGTCAACTTGACTGGGCAAAGAGATGGCCAAATGTCGAGGGAAATGATTTCTGGGTGTGTCTCTAAGGGTGTTTCTGGAAGACATTAGCATTGGAATCAGTAGACTGAGTAAGGAAGACCACCCTCACCGTCTCGGTGGGCAGCATCCAATCAGTTGCTGCCTGGTATAGAACAAAAGGTGACAAGAAGGACAGATTAGCTCCTCATGCTTGAGTGACAGCATTCACCTTCCCTTGGACCTTGGAGCTCTTGATTCTCTGGGATTCAGACTTAGACTGGGACTTACACCATTGGCCCCTGACTCTTAGACCTTCAGACTGGAACTGAATTACAGCTCCAGTTTTCTTCATTCTCCCACTTACAGATGGCAAATTGTGAAACTTTTGGCCTCTATAACTGCATGAGCCAATTTCCGTTAAAAAAATCTTATTTTATATATATCTATATCCTCTTGGTTCTGTTTCTCCAGAGAACCTTGACTATACAAATACATATATTCAGTTGCATATATTCAAATATATATTCAATTGACTACATACAATCTCTCTCTCTCTCTCTCTCTCTCTCTCTCTATATATATATATATATATATATATATATATACTCTACGTTAACATATGTATGTACGTTATTCCTCACTTAATGTCATCAATAGGTTTTGCAACTTTAAACAAAACGAGGTTTAATGAAACCAACTTACGCTAAGGCTAATAGATGTAAACAAGAGTTCAGTTTTTATGGCACCTCATCAATGTTATAATGAAACAATATTATTGGAGGACCAAGAAAAGAAAAGAAAAAAAGTCACACCATTCCTCTGGCCCCATTTCATCTTCTCTGTTGCTTCCCTCTGTGACTCCTTCAGCTCCTGTCCCCTGATGCCCCACCTGCCTCCTGTAGACTGTTTGGCCCGGTTCCTGAGCCATTTGTGGAAGGGAAGATATGATAGCCACAACTGCATTGCTACCAATTGATGGACCTTAAAATTGAATCCCGGGACCCAGACATGGGTTCCAGCGGCCCAAATTCATCTGCTTGTCATCCCTAGCAGCTCAGCAAGTCTCTATGACTCCCTAGGAAACCTGGAAGCCAGAAGTGGGGACACAACCCCGGATCTCCAGGGTGCTCCCTCCCACCCAGTTATTGTTGGCGCCATTATTTTGTTCTGGCCGAACCATGTTTCTCTGGGTGGAGTGGGTTTCCTCCTACAGGAATCATGCTGCAAGAAGTTAATGATAAGACAGGAAAGGATTCAGAGACAGGATTTAAACTCGAGTGAAGGAAGTGCCCTCCTCTTTCTGAGGCCTGGAGTACTTTGGCCGAAGCTATGAGATCTGGAGCCATTTGGAACTCTTCTTGGGGGCTGGCAATGACGTTGGGGACTGGTTCAGAACTTGGGCTGTGGCAGTACATTTCTCTGTAACCTGAGCAAATGCTATCTTGTTCTATTTTGTTCCTTCACTTGCTGTTTTCCAAATCATTATCAAAGCAAATAGCAGCTACTGAAAGAAATTCACATGCCACAAGGCTTTCTTCAACAACAAAGAATATGGTACTGTCACATTTCACTATAAGTAAGCCTCTAATTCAGACACATAGCGTTTAAACAGCCTTTAAAGATGGACTTGGAGCTTTTCTTTGACACAAAAACATAACACAAAAATATAAGTTTTAAAATTAATTACATATGATGCAATATCTACATTATTTTCTCATGCATGAACCCTTTCCTTGTACATTTATTTCTGAGCCAACCATGCCACTTTGATCTGCAGCAATTTCATGAATTTCTAGCAGAGAGATATACCTTTTTTCAACCCTTACATTTGCAGTAAGGGAATTTAGCAACATTAAAATTCTGACAATTTTTAGACATTTTAAGCAACTTTAGAATGAGAAGGAAAGCACTCCTAAACCCAAACTGCATTTCTGTTCTCTTCATGTGAAAGAGAATAAAATCTGGTAATTTGTCCTTGTACAGTGGGTTTTCCAAATTCATATACTTTTTGTGTAGCTGGAATCTCTCAGATGTTTTACTCTCTTATATTGTGATCTTATCACAGTTAAATAAAAAACACAAAAACAATAACAATCAAATCAAATTATAAGTGCTCCATCTGGGTGTTATGAAGAAGGACAGAATTATTCTCTCCTGTAGGTTAAGGAAATGCATGCTTTAGATGTAGGCTAACACAAAAAATAACCTTTATGTCATAGGAACAAACTTCAAGATAGTTGATTACACTGTTGTGTAGGAATTTTGTGCTTGAAGTCGTATTTCCATGGAGAAAGTCTCCCTGGTTACAGTTTTCTTTGGTTGATTTGTTTATATTTGTCCTGTTCCAGGAAGAGTTTTAGACAGCTAATCACTGGTATTTGTCTGATAAGGTGTTTCACGTATTATTAATAAAAATTCTTCTAGTGCCCATTCTGATGGCTTAAAGATGGGGATAAAACAATCATTTTGAAGTTTTCTTAGCACATCATTAACATATGACCAAGCCCTCACTCTGACCCTGTCATGCCTAAAATTTTAATGCACACTATATAGATTTTTAAACATAGATGCTACTGTTTTCATTTAAGTGTCTAGGGATTTCTTCATGTTTACAGGTAGTGAAAAGCAAACTGATCAAGCCTGATATTAGTCTGAATATGGAAAAGTAAAAGTATTGATGAAGCCATTCTAGGTCATTCTGTTCCCTGGAGCATGAGGAAGCTTAGATATAAGGAAGATTTATTTATGCAATTAGTCAAGACCAGGAAGCAATGACTTAGGTTGCATACACTTTTGTGCTAATAGTAGCAGCTTCCATTGATTAAATACATACTCTGACACCAGACACTGGAGTAGGCAGGGGCTTTACACACATTTGCCCTTTACAATGATACTATTGTTATCTCCAATTTACAGAAGAGGAAATGGAGGTGAAAGAAGCAATGGACCCTGATCAAGGTCATTCAGCAAGGTCAGGCTTCAAAACTTGGTCAATCTGGCTCCCAGCTCTCCTTTCACCATGATGCTGCTGCCTCCCATCTAGTGTTATGCTAGCACACAATTGGCATCATGAAGCCCTTGTCTGCTTTGGAGATAGCTGAAAGAAACTACCGTAGGTAAATTTCACTCAGACCCACACCACAGATAAGTTACATTTCCATTTGGGGGTAAGCCTAGAGTAATTTCAACCCTCTACATTCCCTTGGTTTTCAATTGGATTATCAAATAGTTCAAGCCTCTTCCAGAAAGTGACTAGGTCATAGACATTGTCATGCAGAACATGGTTGGCAAACATTTTCCTTGCAGTTGACATTCATGAACAGAATTAGCAGCATTAGGATTGAGGAGGCCAACACTTGGAATATTCAATAGAGAAGAGATTTCAAGAAGAGGGCCTAAAAAATAGCAACAAGTGCTGTCTGCCACAGGCCACCTCTTTGGCTGACCAATATTTTTATATATTCATAGAACATATTCATCCAATCCCCATAAAGATTATCCCAAAGTCTCTTCAAATCACAGAAACCCATTCAAAGTTTTCATAGTAAATTAAAACCTTAGTTCTGTTCTTCACAATGTAGAAAATATGGTGGCCTTAATTTTTCATATCCAAATTGAGCTGAGACTCTTGTCTGATAGATACTGAGACATGCCTTCTTCTAGGCCAAACCAATATTACTGAAGCATAAATGAAAGCATATTTTCACCATAATTCTCTCTTTTGAAACTTTTAAAATGTCCTTAGAGAAAAATCACTTAGTCCAATGTATTTTTTTTTTCTCTTGGGTCAACAAAAATATAAAAAAGAAAATTTATAATCAAAAATTATTTCTGAAGAGAATTTAGAGGAAAAGGCAGAGTCTTGTTTTCTCTAAAAGTAGCTGTGGTTAGTGAAATAAGTAGTTAAATTTTGTCAGCAATTATGAGTCAATAGTGTTCTTTGAAACTCCAAAAAAGGACTCTGCTCTGTACAAACTAACTATAAAACATTGTACTGATAAAATGAGAACACTCGTTACCACGTAGATAAGATCATTCTGAATATGATGAGCACCAACTGGATTTGTCCTTCAAAAGTAGCATGTTACAGGTAATCATAATGGCTGATAACATGTGAAATAAAATTTTTACCCCAGGGCCAAGCTCCTCATTTACTAATATTAGTCTCTGTTACTTTAGGATGCAGGGTCAAATGATAACAATAGCAATAATAATCATAACAATCATAGAAGTTAACATTTATTCAACATGTAATGGGGTCAGGTCATATGCTAAGCACATTACATATATTAAGTACTAAATCCTTAAAGCAATCTCAAGAGAAAGGAGTATTATTTTTACTTTTTGTTATGTGATACCCAAGTCTTGGTAAATGTAACTGGACTCAGAACCCATTGTCAAAGATCTATTTTTGGCAAGAAGATGAAGCAGAGTAAAATGTTGAACATTATTAAGTATCAGGAAAAGACACAATAAAGCTAATATGAGATATGACCAAATATCCATCAGAATGGCAAAAAGTAAAAAAGAGTAACAATGTCAAGAGTTAGCAGGGATGTGGATTAACTGTAACTTCTGTACATCCATGATAGATGTGTAGGATACAACCAATTGGAAAACTGGCCATTTCTATTAAAATTAAACAAGACCTAGCAATATGTATATATCTGAGATAAATGAGCAGGAAACACAAAAATTTTTGTACAAGAATGGTCATAACTTTTAATCATATAACCAAAACTGAAATAAAAACCCACACATGTCCATATACAGAATAATGAATAAACATATTGTGATATATTCATAACATAGAATATTATTTAGCAAATGAAGATAAACTATCGGTGCATAATATGCATGAATATATTTTGTTGAATTGAGAAAGACAGATTCAAAGGTATTAAACTGAATATACCACTTATATGGAGTTCAAAACAAGAAAAATTAACTTAGGTTGGTGAAACTCAGAAGACTTGTTTATTTAGTAGAGGGTAGACTGTTAACTAGAAACTTACTGAGATGATGAAAATGTTTTCAATTTTGATCTCAATAGTGGTCAAGTATATGAAGCCTATCTGGAAAAAAATCTAGCCATTGTCAATATAACAAGAATGTTTACAGGGCTGAATACTTTCTGGATAGCATTGCTATATGCAAAACCCATAAAGCTGTATACTTAATTTATATGCACTGCATTTCATATAAGTTATACATACTAATAAATTTAAAATATATAACATATGAATGGATTATGGGGCCCTCCTAAGATCTTAGAAAAGACTTGATCAATTCCAAAATCAAGTCTCAGATAAAGTGGTAAGATTAAACCAAACTAATAAATGAATTCACCAGGAATGCAGGATAAAAGCTCAATATACTGTAATCAATTGTATTGATATATAATAACAATGAACAATTTGAAAATAAAATGAAGAGAAAAAATTTATTTACAATTGCATCAGAAAGAACAAAATATTAAGGAATAAGTTTAACAAAAAAAGTGTAAGCTTTCTATGCTGAAAACCACAAAACATTATTGAAAGCAATTAAAGACCTAAATAAATATCAATAAACCTATGTTTGTTGATAAGAAGATAATATTGTTGACATGGCAATATTTCCCAAATGGACTCATAGAATCAACATAAACCTTATCAACCCTTACCAGCTGATTTCTGGGCATAATTAACAAGCTAAAATTTATACAGAAATTCAAGGGATCAGAAGGGGCCAAAACAATCTTGAAAAAGAATAGAGTTGAAGGACTCTCACTTCCCAATTTCAAAACTCATTACAAAGTTACAATAATCAAGAATTTGTTATTGGCATAAGAGTAGACATGCAGATCAATTGAATGGAATTGAGAATTCAGAAGTAAACTCTTAATATTTATGATCAACTGATTTTAGACAAGAGCCCCAAGATGTTCCAATGGGTAAATAATTAGACAACCATGTACAGAAAACTAAGTTGGACCTTTTGTTACACCATATATGAAAATTGACTCAAAAGAGACCATAGACCAAAGTATTATATAAGAGTTAAAACTATAAAATATTTAGAAGAAAGTCTAGAAGTAAATTTTTGTGGCCTTGGGATAGGCAGCACTTCCTTAGATGTAATAACAGAAGTATAAGCAACGAGGGAAAAATAGATGAAGTAGACTTCACTAAAATTAAAAACTTTTATACTTTAAAAGATATGATCAAGGGGAAGCCGGGATGGCTCAGCAGGTTAAGCGCTTGCTTTGCAGCCCCGGAGACTGAGGATTGAATCCTGGCCCCAGCCCCAGCCCATGTGAACCCACATGCTGAAATGGGGTATACTTCCCATGAGGGAGACCCTCAGTTTGGTTCTCGCCTCCTGGTTTGGCCCCTGGCTCAAGGGGGTGTGCGTCCCATGAGGGAGGCCTCCAGCCCAATTCTTGCCCTGCGCAGCCCCCGCCCACCTGTGTGGAACAAAAGCATATCAAAAACCGATGATGTACAACTATGGAGACTGCTTTGGGCCCTCCCCCTTCATTCTGTCTCTGTCTGTCTTTCTCTCTGTCTCTGTCAAAAACAATAAAATATTTTTAAAAAGAAAAAAAAAAGATATGGTCAAAGAAGCAAGAAGACAATCCACAGAATAAAAGAAAATAATTGCAAATCAGATATCTGATAAGGGACTTGTATCTAGAATATATAAAGAACACTCACAACTCAATAATGAAATAACGGATAACCCAATTAAAAACTATGCAGCAAGAATTTGAGTTAGGTTAGACATTTTTCCAAAAAGGATGCATAGATGTCCAACAAGCATGTAAAAAAATATTCAACATTATTAGAATTAAGTAAATACTAAAATATACTTTAAGCAAGTGAATTTTATGGTATATTAATTTTAATCTCTCTAAAGCTGTTTTTTTAAGTATAAATAATCTCTAAAATATTTATGAATAAAACAATATGCTATCAGGAACCTGTCACAAAATAATTCAGAAGCAGTGGAAAGAGGGTGGGGGTATAAATGAGATAAGGTTGGACACGAACTAATAATGGTTCTCAAAGTTAGGTGATGGATACACTATTTCCTCAACTTTTGTTATGTGTTTGAAATTTCTCATAAGAAAAGGTTAAACTTGTATATTTAGGAAGTCCCAAGGTGTACACAAAAGCATATTCATAATATTTTAAAAGTTGGAACAATCCAAACATCTATCAACTGATTAATGGATAAATCAAACATGGCATATTCATATAACAAAATATTATTTAATCATAAAATAGAGTGGAGTTCTAATAAATCCTACAACATAAATGAGCCTTGAAAATATTATGCTAAGTGAAAGAAGCCAGACACAAAAGCTAACATACTATATAATTCCATTTATATGAGATGTCCAGAAGAGGCAAATTAATGGAGACAGAAAGTAGATTAGAGGCTGTCAGGGGCTGGAACAGGGAGGAATGGAAAGTGACTGATAATGATTATGGATTTCTCTTGGGATGATGAAAATGTGCTGGTATTAGATAGTGGTGATTGATGCACAATTTCGTGCATATGCTAAAACCTACTGAAAATGTATACTTTCGAAAGGTGAACTTAATGCTATGTAAATTACATCTCAATAAAGCAGTTATTACCAAGAAAAGATTAAGGCAGACAAGTAAGTCTGACTAGGTCTCTAAGATAAGAAACTTGAAATAAATATTGAACTTAAGTTACAGATCACATAGTGTTTTTTTAAAAAAATCAGGGGAAGAGGTTCATAACCAAAGGAGAGATGGTCCAGTTCAGAAGCCAGCAGGGTGCCTGTTCCTACTTCAGATTTACCACAGGATATAACAGATAATCTCTATCCCACTCAATACATTAATATTCCTAATCCCATCCTTGAATTGCCACTGGATTGTTGGAAGCCTATGACTGCCATTCACTCATTAAATGATTGAAGATTCGGACACTGAGTTCCTGAAGAACGTTAAAGAACTTGGCCTCCTCTGATCAAACCTGATAAGCTCCCTGGAGGAGTAGGGTAGGGAGGAAAAATAGTAAACTCTCTGCTGTAGCAAGAGTGCTAAACTCCCCAAAAAGGTGATGGCAAGGTGATGATTGGAAAACCTTAGGAAGCCTCCAGAGTTCTAGCATCTGGGAAGAGGAAGTCTAAAATTGCTTGAGATTGTGGGGTCCATAGATTGGTTACAAAGGGAAGTTGATACCACACCAAGGTCAGGAGTTTACTAGCAGGGTTAACAGTCAGGTTTGTAGCATCCTGTGGAGGTGGATATAGGGCATATTGAGGGAATTATAATTACTCCCTTTGACACATATATGCACTAACATCATTTATGACACAAACATCACTGACAATCAATCCTCGAGCCTTCGATTAACATTACATTTGTTCTAGCACTATGCTAATTTGGTAAGATGCTGCTGGGCTAGCTTGTTGAGGGTGGATACAGAAGATAGGTGACAAGAGAAAAGTGGATAATCATAATGAACACTTAATGAACACCTGCTATGTCCCGGGCTCTGTGCTAAGAATTGGAAATATTTTAATTATTTTAAAGCTCACAATAATCCTACAAGAGAATTACTATTACCTTTTTTTTAACAGATTTTTTTTTAAACAATATATTTTTATTTATTTATTTATTTATTTTGACAGAGAGAGAGAGAGAGAGAGAGAGAGAGAGATACAGAGACAGAGAGAGAACTGAACTTGGGGAGCTCCCAGTTCAGCACATGGTTCCGCACAGGCCGGAGCCGGGATTCGATCCCCAGTCCCCGGCGCTGCAAAGTGAGCACTCAACCCATTGAGCCATCCCGGCTTCCCCTATTACCTTTTTATAAATGAGGCAAGTGAGGTTTAAAGGAGAGGAGTTGCTTGACCAAAGGCATAAATTATAGCAGTGGAACTATGATCTTAAACCATTGTCAGACACATGTTTCATTTTGTCCCCAGGACCTCATGACCACAGGGGGTTGTTAACCATAGACTTTATCTGTTCTAAAAATGTAACATTTGTATGGGAAGGGAAAGTAGAGGTGAGGATCCAAATGGCAAAATGAGTTACAAAAAGGGGAAGCTGAACATGAATGTATTATGGGCTTATAAGGTCATTGTGACCTATGTGGTAAAGGAAATTTAGAAGTAAATCTGAACTCACATTGCCAAACAAGCATAAGCTCTCAGATAAAGTTAAGGCAAAATAGGGTATGTCAAGGATCACTATAATTAGCCACATAAACAGAGTACATTCTATAAGAATAAAGACATTTCCGAAGCATTGCTAGGCATCAGTAGGTAAGTGTGTATGCTGCTGGACCAATCAGAAGTTAGAAAAGAAAATATGCTAATCATCGCTTAGAAGCATATCTAACTTCAACTACGTTGAATGCTCATGAGGCAGCTACCATTGTCTTGGGATATTAGAGAACAAACTTCTAATAAAGATTTATTGTAACATTTTTTGCATTGGGGTGAACTTGAACAATAAAGCAATTTTTAGCATGGGATACCAAAAAAATTATTGGGAGGAAAAAAATGCAGATTTTCGTTGGCAAGAGATTCTCAATAATTATCAGAACCAGGATTAATCAGCATGTGTATCTTGGTGGGATCACTATTAACTTCCATGCAAAAATTCACCAGGGCCCAGAGATGCTGAAGTTGCATGTGTTTAGTCAACAGTGCATCTTAGGGAGAGCCTCCTGCCTGCTGATACATGGGCATCCAACTTATCCTAGAGAATGGCACAGAGTGCTGGATTTTCTTCCATCCATTCCAGTCCGTGTCCCTAATAACCTATTTCTCAGAGCTCACCATCAGGTGTTTTAAATGACAAATGAGAAATAAATGCACAAGCTATAGTCCCCAGCCTTAGCAAGTTTCGGTTTCCTTGCTGAAGCATAATTAATATGCATTAAAAGGGAGAATAACAACCAAAAAAATGTGTCATTGAGCAATGAGTATGTTACAGGCTTTAGAAAAAGGAGACATCAATGTGGACTACCATCATTAACAGAGATTGGACAGGGAAGTCTACACCTAAAGGGATTCACATAAGTGTGGGCCCAAGTGTATCCATCAGTTCATATTTTATCTTTTCGTGCCTTAGTTTTCATATTTGAAAACATGGAGTTAACCCTCGTCCTGTCTTATAGCTTATAAGGGCTAATTGCTAATATTCTTGGGAAGAAGGTGTCAGGGTGCAGAGATATCCGAAGGAAGGACATCATCTTGTTAACAAATAGAAATAGCAAGAAAGTGGGAGAGAGGCCGCCAAGCCAGGACTTGTATCCTTTCATAGAACCTGGACTTGCCCAGTGTTATGATAGTGAATGTTTTCTGGATGGTGTTTCTCTAGCCCTGTGCTAACCAGGACGTAGCATGTGGACCCCTATCACACATACCTTATTATTTGACAAATTTTGGAGACTTTCACAAAAGTAGGCCGTTATATCATGCTAGAGACTATTCCAAGAGCTTCAGAGACATACCAATACACTTCATTCTCTTGAAACAGTTCTAGACGGGAAGTGCTAGTATTATCGCTTCCCATTACTAGTGAGGAAAGTGAAGCACAGAGAAATAGCTTTCCCCAGGTGTCACAGCTAGTGAGTGAAAGCAGTGCATTGGAACAAGAGCGTCTAATTGGAACCCATGCACTTAAACTCAAAGCTTTAAGGCAATCTCCCAGAACACCATTAGGAGGCTTTGCAGCTGCTGGGATTGCCAAACCCAGGAAGAGCCAGAATAAAGTGCTCCTACGCAGAAAGAATTCAAGAGGTATTGTGCAGGAGGGGTCTACAGATTGTAGTGTCACAGGAGTACCAGGGAGGGTAAAGAGACCATCATTATCATTGAGACACTGCTGATGACTCTGGACATAGCCTAGTGTGGAGGCGCTGGGTGGAGAGGATCGGGGAACAGAGAAACAAAAGATAACAGGAGAAGGGGCGTGGAGGTGCAGGAATGGATGCAAAGTGGTGTCATAGTCCGGAAAGGGCTGGAATGCAGACCAGTATCTTAAGCATCCCATGATCATTCTGTTTCACTGTCATGAGATTGCCTGGCAATGAGTTTTCCCAGCATCTCAGGTCTTTGTGATAAAAACTTCATGCAATGACTCACAATGAGTGGTTTCAAAACTGGTGGGCCAGCAGCACCAATGGGGAAATCTGCTTTTTTAAATTTCTGTGGGGAAGCGGGATGGCTCAGCGGGTTAAGCGCTCGCTTTGCCGCCCCGGGGACCAAGGATCGAATCCCAGCCCTGGCCTGTGCAGACCCATATACTGAACTGGGGAGTGCTTCCCATGTGGGAGGCCCCCAGCCTAGTTCCCACCCTGCGCAGCCCCATCCCACCTGTGTGAACAAAACCATGTTGGAAAAAACTGATGATGTACAACCATGGAGACTGCTCTGGGCCCTCCCCCTGCTGTCTTTTTCTCTGTCAAAAAAGCAAAAACAAATTTCTATGACAATGAGGTTTGACCTGGGTGGGTTTGTGATCCTTGGCATGTTGACAAAGGAAAGGTCTGGATGTTTTTCTTCAAGCCACTGTTTATGCGTTGGCAGACACTCATACTGTAACACTTTGGGGGAGACACCCTGGTAGATGCTAGGGAAATAGGTGGAGAGGTATAACTCCTGCCTTCAAAGACCTCAGTTTATGTGATCAGTGACAATGCAGCCAGTGTGACCAGAAAGGGGACCAGGTGCCAAAAAGGCAGAGGGCAAGAGCCTAACTATTCAAGAAAGTTTCAGGGAGGCAGAGCCATGGCTGACTGACGTCCTCCAGAGGGAAGGGTAGGATGAGGAAGGACATTCCTGACAGAAGGGATGGCGGGCACAAGTGTGGAAGTATGAGAGAGCGTGATGAATGCGTGCACTTAGAACGTGACATTCCCCACCCACCCCACCCCGCCACCAGCTTCAACAGCACACACTTATCACAATTCCTGTTGGTCAGGAGTCTGAGCATGGTTTCACTGTGGGGTCTTCGCTTCAGGGTCTCTCACAGGGCTAAAGCCGAAGTGTTGGCCTGCAGTGGGGTCCGACTTCAAGGCCTGACTGGGAAAAGATCCAATTCCATCCGCATGTGGTTGTTGGCAAGATCACTTCCTTACAGGCCGTTGGTCTGAGGGTCTCAGCTTCTTGCTGACTGGCAGCCAAAGGCTGCCCCAGATTCTGGCCACGTGGGCCTCTCCAACACAGTGGCTGGCATCATCAAAGACAGCGGGGAGGGAGTGTGCTGGCAACTTGGAAGCTACGATCTTATGTATTTATCACAGAACTGACAGCCATCATCCTGCTGGATGTCACTGATTACAGGCAGGTTCCTAGACCAGCCCACATTAGAGGAGAGACTACACAAAACCGGCACTAGAAGGTGACAATGTGGAGGGGGTAGGGAGGTTGGGGGGACATCTTAGATTCTACCCACCTCAGGGAGACAGCTCCGCATGACGGTCTCAGCTGATACTCAGAAACCCTATTCACTACTATCATGTCCCTCATTTCCACTTAGAGATAGTTTGTAATAGGTCAGTGTGAGGCCGTGGGGAGAGGAAGCGATTAGGAACCTCCTACCCATATGTCCTGCATTGTAAAATACCCTTCCAATGAAAAACATGACGCAAATTCGGGCTGTGTCTATAACAATCTCCCAATTTGCTTTTCTTTCTGTCTTCTCAGTCACTTCTACTGTACCCATGCAACCAAGCCCCTTCTCCAGAACGACAGTAGAACTGGCCCTTGGTCTCCCATTTCCTACCAGTGGCAAATTTCTCCCTAATCTGATTAGTATTATACTATTAGACTCCATGATCATATTGCCCTTTTTAGCATACAGATAGAATTTTTAGTTTTCCTAAATAGTTAAAATAATTTTTATCCCTTTAAACCCTCTTTAAATGCATTTGCAATGAATATTATAATACTCATTATGGGTAAGATTCATTCACCTCTGGCTCTTTTCAAAGGACACAGCATTAAGGAAATAACTGATTTTGACAAGTTATTATTATCATTTTTTAAGATGTATTTTATTGTTTGAGAGAAGGTGAGGGTGGGTGGGGAGGGCCCAGAGCAGTATCCATAGCTGTCCATCATTAGTTGTGACAGTTTCATTCCACACAGGCGGATGTGGGGCCGCAAGGGGCGGGAACCAAATTGGAGGCCTCTTGCATGGGAGGCAAGAACTTCTGCTGCCATCCCAGCGGTTACCAGTTGTGCTGCAGTGCAGCATATGGGTTTGCAGGGGCTGAGGCCAGGATTCGATCCCCAGACCTCTTGGTTGCCAGGCAAGCACTCAACCTGCTGAGCCATCCCGGCCTCCTCAACAAGTTCTTTTTTAAACAGGGCTACGTCCACAGGTTTCATTGTCATTCCTGGCAGAGAGTTTGAGGTAATGTTTTGTATTTCTTTTGCCACGTGGGCTTTGTCATATAATCTCCCACCTGCTGCCACCACCTGAGGACCTTACCCTGTGAGAGTTTCCGTGACAATACATGGCTTGTGAGCTGCCTGAAGGAGATGAGAGAGTATCTTCGAAACAAAGACTGTGTTCGTCTCTGATCACGATAACCAGAAATGGAAAAGAACACCGAACCCAAAATAGGAGCCCCGTTTACACTGACAGAAGAGGAACCAGGCAGCTTCTGTTGGAGAGTTTTAGGCTCTCCGGCAAGCCACGCCTCGGGGCCTCCTTCTCCTCATCTGTCAAACAGCAATGATGACAGAGATGCGAACGTATTTTCCTCAACAGAAGCCAGAATTAGTACACCTCTGAGCCCAATTTGTATAGCTCTGAACTGTACCCAAAGAAAGTCCCCAAAGAGTCAAGGAGTTCACCCGCCAAACAGCAGGCCAATATGACCACAGGTTTTAATAAAGCTCTATTTATAGCCAGAATTCTGGAGCCACAGTTGCAGTGAAATAGAAGAGACACAAGATTATTATATGCATCATTTAGCATACAGTGTAACAGAACATTCTAGCACAGAAATGAACAATCTTGAAAAAGAATCTTTAGATGGTAGGTGGGAAGGTAGAAAAAGCACGATGCCTAATCTCCATGTGGCTTCTGGGTGACTCCAACACCCACTACAGCCTGTCATTGGTTCTCAAACTTTTTCACACAGGTACCCCTGTCTGCAAAGGGGAGCAAACAAGTCACTTGCCCAGGAATTTGAGGGAGGACCGAGAGCCACCTCCTGTATAATCATCACATCCCACTTAAATTATTCTGATTGACTATAAAAATCTATTGGAACTTTTTGTTCAAATGTTATGTGTTCTTGGCTTTGAAATGAAAAACTGTGTTATGTAAAACTTACCTTCCAGAAGATGTGCTATGCTGCTCCTGTGGCCTTGAGTAGCCACTGGCACATGGCTGTGTATCTCTGGGTAGGGATAAGGGGAAGGGGGGGCGGCACACCCCTGATTTGAAAAGCTCTGGCCAAAATGGGTACACAAATGAGAGAAATGATGTCACTCTTAGGGCCCCCAGCCTCAAGTGAACACCAAACACCATCCAACTCTACAATGATGAATTCATAATGTCCCCACTCCCAAAGATCTGACTATTGCCCCCTAATCACTCTTCTGAGCAAATGATCCTTTCTCACCCCCAAAACAACAAAGCCCATCAGATAGGCCCTTTCTCATGTTCCCTCTATTCCACTCATCCACCTTCCTGTATCTGTAGCCACCCTTCCTCCTCCTCCTTACCACACTCAGACTGTCCTCTCATCAAAGGTATTGTGGTCTGTCCTTCCTCTTGCCTTCTCAGGGGACATATTCTGGGTTATCTCGCTAATCTTCTGCACCCTTGACCTTCCCTTCTTGATTCTTCCCTTTGGTACAAATATGCTTCATCTAAAAAACAGCAGTCAAAACAAAAACACACATACCCCTTATCCCACCTCCTGTGTCAGCGAACTACCCTCTCCATATTTCCATTCAGTACCAACGTCATTCAGCACAATCCTTCATAGAGTCTCCATTTTCTCACCTCTTCTTCACATTTCAAATTTTATAATTTTATTAAAATACTACATATACAGAGTGTTTTTTAAAGATTTATTTTTATTGTTTTTGACAGAGAGAGACAGAGAAAGAGAGTAGGGGGAGGGCCCAGAACAGTCTCCATAGTTGCACATCATTGGTTTTTCCACATAGTTTCATTCCACAGGTGG
>PVKE010012797.1:0-10334 GCA_004027555.1 Craseonycteris thonglongyai
GGAAACTATCTAATTGTTACCAACCAATGTCACCCCATTAAATTTAACAATAAAAAAAAATAAAAAAAAGGCCTATATGTTCTGCTTTCCAAACACACACACAGAAAAACTATCTCCACTAGATTTCATCTGTTGTACCCATAAATTTGGATAAATTCTTCTTTACTTGTCAGCCTGGGACCTATAAGCCAAAGGGCCAGGATACTTTTTCCAGAAGGTCTTCATAATCATTGGCTCCATGAAGTCAATTTCACTTCTTCAAAAATTTTTGCGATACCTTAGTAAAGGAGCATAATTCTCAAAATTGACTTTGCAGGCCTTGGTTACATAATAGATTTTTCCAATTATATTCTGGTGCAAGGAGGATATATGTGTAAAGATTTATATTAGTTTTCTATTGTTGCTATACCATATCACAAATTTGGCTTAAAATAACACATGTTTACTATCTTATGGTTCTGAAAGTCAGAAATCTGGAAAGGGTCTTATGGGCTAAAATCAAGGGGTTACATTGAAAGCTCTTCTGGAAGCTCTAGGTAAGAATGCATTTCATTTGTTTTTCCAGCTTCTGGAAGCCACCTGCATTCCTTGACTTGTAGTCCCTTTCCCCATTTTTAAAGCCAGCAGAATAGCATCTTTGAATCTCTCTGACCTTTGGTTTAGCAGAAAATAGTCAAGTAGACATAAAATAAAATAAAATCTTAAAAAGTAAACAATAAAATAAATTCTAAAAAAATAAAGAATTATAGGCATGCTATTGCTTTGCTCTAACACAGTTATCAAATAGCCTCACTCCCTTGAAGGCACCAACGTTCTATGGATAGACTATGCAGTAGTCCCTTTGCTTATTTTGAAGTCTTAAATTTTTCTTAAAAGTCTTGGTGATTCAATTTGTCAAGAATAATACATTTTTACAAATAAGAGGCTGATGTGGTTAAATGTGCAGATTTCAGAGTTGTGTTGCCTGGACCCAATGCTGGGGTCCACAATTTTTAGCTGTGTGACCTTGGGAAAGTGACTAAGTCAGCAAACAATGGCTCAATGGCTAAATCCAGCCTGCAGCTTGTCTTTGTACAGTCCTTGAGCTTGGAATGACTTTTATGGTTCTAAATTACTGAAAAAGAAAACAAACAAACAAATGAAAACCTAAAGAAGAATATTTTGTGGCACGTGAAAATTATACAAAATATAAATTTTAGTTCCTAAAAAAAGGTTTATTAGAATATAGCCACGATCATTTGTTTACATATTGTCTACTGCTGCTTTCATGCTACAACACAATGTTAAGTAGTTGTGATAAACATCATTTGGCCTTCAGAGCCTAAAATATTTGCTATCATACCTTTACAGGAAAAGGTTGCCAATCTCCACACCCTCTGTAGTAAACTGCTAAACTTCTCTAAGCCTTGGCCTTCTCATCTGTAAAATGAGGATAAAAATGTAACTGACATCATTGAATTGTGGTAAAAATTGAGATAATGCATGTAAAGCCTAGCATATAGTAGGCCCTCAAGAAGTTTTAGCTAATAAGAATTTTTCCCCAAAGTTGTGATGCTGGAAAATTGTTATAGATGCTGGTATATAAATGTTTCATTTTTCTTTTGGGGTAACTAAGTTAGGATGTTATAAGCTAGAATTGTCTATAGTCATATCTACCTCCCTGGCTCCTACATTGAAGAAACAACAAAGTAAAACAAACAAACAAAAAAACTAATACAGCTTACATTTATTGAGCATATTTTATATGTTAGGCAATGCTGGAAGTTCCTTACTCATATTATTCCATTTAATCCTTACAACAACCTAATAAGGTAGGTATTATTATTATTATTTAATTTTTTTTATTGTTTTTGACAGAGAGAGAGAGAGACGAAGACAGAGAGAGAACTGAACTGGGGGCACTCCCCAGTTCAGCACATGGGTCCGCATGGGCCAGGGCTGGGATTCGATCCTTGTTCCCCGGCGCTGCAAAGCAAGCGCTCAACCCACTGAGCCATCCCGGCTTCCCCAAGGTAGGTATTATTACTTATCCCACTTTATAAATATGGAAACTGAGACTCAAAGGAGGTAACTTATTCTCAGTAAGTGGTAGAGCCAGATTCAAACCTTGGCAGTCTGACTGAAGAGCTATCAGCCAATACTGCCTCCCATCTATTGTAGGTCACTCACCTACAATAGATGGAATGAGGCCACTTTACTGAAAGAGGCCAATTCATGAGATGGAGGAAGTAGACCCTGCTGTTAAGAGTCCTTCCTCGGTTGCTATTTTGTTTTGTTTTACTTCAGCTAATTAGAGTTTGTTTTCTGCCACTAGAGACAGAAATATGCTGAGAAAACAAAAGAAAAAAAGTGACAGGGGTATTTTCCTCCAATAACCCACAAGACATGAGGGAGATAGACAAACAAAAAAACAAAGCACTGAGAGCTAAAGCCAAATCACGTTTTAAATGCTATGAAAGCACAAAGGAAGGGAATTTTTAACACAACATTAATTCAGGAAAAACTTATTGCATGTCTTCCATGTGTCCGGTACTGTGCTATAATAGATTTCCTTTGATTGATTTCTTTATATTTCAAGCAGGATGCCAGTTATTGGATTCAACTTTCTGGTCTTTTATTTGTGCCTTTTCTGTGTTGGCTGCAGAGGACCTATGTGGTCTGGATAGGATCTCTGGTTAATCCATCTGTAATGTGACATTTCTTACTTATAGTTTAATTATGCTTGTATAATGCCAAAGATGCTACAGTGAAGCCCACAAATGGGCTAGGGAAAGCACTTGTTAAACTATAAAAATGAAAATTTAAAAACTCATCTGTGTTCTTCCATTGCTCATACTTGCTTAGATTTTAAACACTAACTTGTTAAAAGGGAGCCCCAATTATCGCTCCCTTTCATGATGCAGGTTGTTCTTCAGTCACAATTATCTGTTTACAAAATTGCACACACAAATCATTGCACCCACAATTGTCTAATTATAGTTTGGAAATGAAGGGCAAGCAGTTAATTGTTTCTCAGACATCTGATGTTGCTTGTCATCAGCTGGTTGTGGCACAGCAATTGCACAGACTGTTCTTCACCTATGAAAGGCAAGGACCCTGGTGACACAGTCCATTGGGCACAAACTTCAAGAGTAAAACCCCCTTTTATCTCTTCTAGAGTGTGCTTTTCTCTTAAGAGACATTTATTTTCCCTATCAACCTTTCACTTAATAATAGTATACCTATTTTCTATGTCTTGCTTCTTCATATGTTCTGATTTTTTTCAAAAATCGTCTTAGCCTTTAAGATATGTCTGTTTTGTTTGTTTGTTTGTTTGTTTGTTTTACTTTATTTCATTTAAATTATTTTCTTCATTTCTCTATCCCAAGTTTTCTCACATGGAGTAAGACTGAAAAAAATTTTCTTTGTATAGGAGAGATCAACATGGAATAGCAATATTACTTTCTTGGTGGGATCACTATGTTCAAATTAGGAAGAATATGTAAAATTCTCTAATACTAAAGAGATAAAGTATATTAAAAAACAGGAGTCTGAAAGTCATGGGCATTTCTATAGCAGAGTTCATGAAGGAGTTTTATTTTTGTGGTGATGTCACTATTACTCACTCACTTGGCTATGTGGGAAAATAGACAGCATGCATAAACAACAATAAAATAAGCTTTCTAATTTCAGCACTTTGTTTTTTCAAGAGTGTAATCATTGGCTGGAAGAAATGGGAGCAGCTCTGAATGAAGTGACTTATCATATAAGTGTAATAACTTAAGATTAGAATTCCTAATTATGACCTCCATGTCTAGAGCATTACCTTTCCTCCCACCTGCTCATTTCCACCCCCAAGGTGTGTTAATTTCCATGATGAACAATCTTCCTTCTTTTGAGATACTACTAGGATTTCTGGTCTAGAAATTTAGAATACTAGGACTTAATTTTCTTTGCTCTCTTCTCAGAAATGTAGTTCCTTTTGTTTCAGTTGCAATGAAATAAAAATGTGTGGAGGTTGAAATTTCAACAATTAAATGTGCTATTTTAACTACCATTTCTCACTCAGAGTTTTACTTTTGTGTCTTAATTTTGTGCCTATTCCTTTGATAATCTCCATATATCTCCCCTTGTGATTTCTAAGCCCCATCAAACCAGTGTTACAGACATTGGAAGGTTATGGGCAATAAAAGTTTATAGAAAAGTCACAATTAGAATTAAGAGTTTCTCATAAAACACCACTCTACCTTTTGAGGAAATATTACTGGGTGTACTATAATTGTCTTTACTGAATGTATTAATCAGGGTTCTTGATTATGGACCATTGAGGTCACTCTAGTTTTTGATGCAGTAAGTGATTAAATGAATATAGGAGAGCTCACAGATTCTCCAGAGTGGACAAAGAACCAGGATTTGATGCCACAGACCTAGGAACAATGAGGCTAGAAAAAAACACAATCAGAAAAATGTCCCAGCACACCATAGTACCTTCTTACTGGGACACAATTGCACCCATCTTCAGCCACTCAGCACTCATGATGCTGTTAGGAATCAGATGTCATAACCCTTCATCCAACAACTTCACTGGAAGAACTACATGCCCACCACTTTTCTTACCAGAAAATCTGATTTCCTTGCATGTAGCTGCCTCTTGTGAGTCATTTCCACATGCAAATATGTGTACGGTACATAAATCTGATTTGTGGAAACTGGGTCCCTTGCTTCCTACTAGCTGTGAGAGCATCTAGCAAATGCATTTTATAGCTTTTCACCCTCTACCTATATCAGAGGTTGGCAAACATTTTCTTTAAAGGACCATGAAAGTAACATTTTAGAATTTGCAGAAATATGGTCTCTGTCATAACAATTCAACTCTGCTGCCATAGCACAAAAGTTAGCCATAGACGATACAGAAACAAATGAGTGAAAATGTGTTTCAATAAAACATTTTTTATGAGCACTGAAACTTAAATTTTATGAAATCTTCACGTGTCACAAAATAGTATTCTTCTTTTGATTTTTAAAACCATTTAAAAATATAAAAAGCCTAGAAATAAACTCTCACATATATGATCATATTATTTTCAGTAAGGGTGTAAAGAACATTTGATGGGGGAAACAGAGAGTCTTTTAAACAAATGTTGCTGGGAAAAAGCATATCTACATGCAAAAGAATGAAGTTGGACCCTTAGCTTATATCATATACAAAAGTTAGTCAAAATGGACCAAAGATTTAAATGTAAGGGTTGAAACTAAAGTTCTTAGAAGAAAACATAAGGGAAAGTCTTCATGGCATGTGATTTGGCAATGATTTTTTAGATATGACACCAAAAATACAGGCAACAAAAGAAAAAATAGATGAATTAGACTTCATCAAAATTAAGAACTTTTGTTTATCAAAGGGCATTGTAAAACAGTGAATTAGACTTCATCAAAATTAAGAACTTTTGTTTATCAAAGGGCATTGTAAAACAGTGAAAGGGCAACCCACAAAGGAGGAGATATTTGCAAATCACATACATCATAAGAGAAATAATATCTAGAATTAGAATTCCTAAAGCTTAACAACAAAAAAACAAACCCATTCAAAAATGGATGAAAGACTTGAACAGGCACTTCTCCAAGGAAAATATACAAATAGCCAATTAACACATGAAAAGATGTTCAACATCACTAGCCACTGGGGAGATGTAAATCAAAACCACAATGGGATATTACCTTACACCTATTAGGATGGCTATAAGAAACAAACAAACAAAAAAACAGAAATTACATGTTGATGAGAATGTGAAGTGCAATGTTGGGAAAGGAAAACGATGCAACTACTATGCAAACTCTATGGTGTTTCCTCAAAAAATTAAAAATAAGGATTAATATATGATTCAGCAATCCACTTATGGGATACATCCAAAAAGATTGAAAGCAGGGACTTAAACTGATATTTGCATATCCACATCTATAGCAGTACTACTCACAATAGCCAATAGGTAGAAGCAATTCAAGTATTCATTGACAGATGAATGGGTAAGCAAAGTGTGGCATATAAATATACTGGAATATTATTCAGCCTTAAAAAAAAGATAATTATTACACATGCTACAGCCTGGATGAACCTCAAGGACATTACCCTAAGTGAAATAAATCAGTTACAAAAGGATAAAAACTGTATGATTACACTTATGTGAGGTACTACAATATTGTGATTTATAATAGGAAATACAGTATATATTCGGTCTTCATCTCAGTTTCTGGCATAGAGCTCCTAAAATCCTTAGAATTTCTTAAGTGATGAGAGTGATGAAAGTGTCTTTTTATAGTTAATGAGGTGATTTTGGAACCTACCTAAGGAGGGGGCTGGTTGTCAGAAACTAATCATGTGATTAAAGGGTTGGAGCTTTCAGTCCCTTCCACCTCTTTCTGACCTCAAGGGGAGATGGGTTGAGGGTTGAATGGCCAATTATATATATATATATATATTTTTTTTTAATTGTTTTTGACAGAGACAAAGAGAGACAGAGACAGAGTGAGAGACAGAGAGGAGGGGGAGGGCCCAGAGCAGTCTCCACAGTTGTTTGTCTTCAGTTTTCAAAATGGTTTCATTCCACACAGGTGGGTGGGGGCCATTCAGGGTGGGAACTGAGCTGGGGGCCTCCTGCATGGGAAGCACACCCCAGTTCAGTATATGGGTCCACACAGGCAGGGGCTGGGATTTGATCTTCAGTCCCTGGGGCTGCAAAGCGAGTGCTTAACCTGCTGAGCCATCCTGGCTTCCCCTGAATAGCCAATGATTTAACCAATCATGCTTATGTAATGGAGTCCCCATAAAAAACCAAAAGGATGAGGCTTCCAGGTTGGTGAACACTTGGAGACTTGGGGAGAGTAGCACACTTGGAAAGGACTTGGAAGCTCCCTACCCTTCCCCCTTATCTTGCCCTATGCCTCTCTTTCATCTGGCTATTTCTGAGTTATATCCTTTATAAAAAAAAAAAAGGTATTTGATAGGTAAAATGTTTTTCTAATCTTATAAGCCACTTTCACAAATGAATTGAACCTAAGGAGAGAGATCATTGGAACCTCTCATCTATAGCCGGTAGGTCAGAAGTAGAGGTGACTACCTGGGCTTGCAACTGGTATCTAAAGAAGGATTGAGTTAAGGGTTGTCTTGTAGGACAGTCCTTAACCTGTGGGATGTGATGCTATCTCCAGGTAGGTAGCTTCAGAATTGAATTGAATTGTAGGACACCCAGATGATATCCAATAACTGCTTACATGTGTGTGGAAAAAAACCCACATACAGTGAAATTGATGATCAGATTTATTTAGATACCTAGACTAGTCAAATTCATAGAGACAGAAAGTAGAATGGTGGTTGCCAGGGTTGGAGAAGGGTGGGAATGAGGAGTTATTATTTAATGGGTACAGAGTTTCTATTTTGTAAGATGAAAAAAATTTAGGAGGTGAATGCTAATGATGGTTGTTAAACAGCATGACTGTACATAATGTCCCTTAATATACTCGATGTGTATGCTTAAGTGTAATGTGTACACTTAAGTGTACTTAACATGGTTAAGATGGTAAATTTTATGTTGTGTGTATTTTACCACAATTAAAATAAAGCACAATGAGATACCACTTCACACCCATTAGAATGGCTATTATAAAATAAAAGAAAAAAATATCAAATGCTGGTGAGGATATGGAGAAATTAGAGCACTTGCACTGCCGATAGGCATGTAAAATAGTGCAAACTATGAAAAACAGTTCAGTGGTTCCTCAAAAAGTTAAACATAAAGTTATATGATCCAGCAATTCCACTCCAAGGCATATACCCTAAAGAATTAAAAGCAGGGTTTCAAACAGATATTTGTATACCAGTGTTTGTAGTAGCATTATCACAATAGCTGACAGGTAGAAATAACCCAGAATTCATCAATACAAGGTCTGACAATTAAGTTCGTGAACTTACCTCTGTGTACTTATGTTGGCAGCACTGTACAAACAACTTGGTAAGGTTTCATAACATTGATATATCAGTATCTCACAGCTGTGTTTGTGTCAATGTGTGGCGGTGTCTTGCTGAGAGGCCTTTATTATTGTTGCACGTTTTTGTGTGCCATCACAAGAATGATGGAGCTTGAATTGAACAATAAACAAACATTGGATTTCTTGTTCAAGTTGGCAAGATTAGAAGTGAAATTAGGGAAATGTTAGTACAAGTTTATGAGGACAATGCCATGAAGAAAACAGTAGTGTACAAATAGATTAAATGTTTTTCTGAGGGGAGAGAAAGTGTCACTGATGAAGAGAGATCAGGTAAGCCAGTAACAAGCAGAACTGTTGAAAACATTGCAAGAATTCATCTAATTGTGTACCAGAATCATTGGCTGACTGTGAGAAGCATAGCAGACCAAGTCAATATCAATAGAGAAGCAGTTAGGAAAGTCTTCACTGAAGATCTGGCACGAGAAAGGTGTGCAAAAATGATCCTGAAGGAACTCACTGATGAACAAAAGCAAAGGAGAGTTGAAGTTTGCCAAGACCTTTTGGAGAGGCAAGATGATGTTATGGGCCATGTTTTCACTGGTGATGATACATGGGTGTACCAACATGACCCTGAAACAAAGTAACAACGTGTACAATGGAAGTCAGCCAATTCTCCATGACCAAAAAATTTCCATCAGTCCAAATCAAGTGTCAAAATGATGTTGCTAATCTTTTTTGATGTCAGAGGGATGGTTTATTATGAATTCGTACCAACTGGACAAATAGTCAACAAAGTTGACTATGGAAATTCTGAAAAGGCTGTGAGACAAAGTTAGACAAAAATGACCTGAACTTTTCACCAACAACTTGTAGCTTTTGGATCATAATGCAATAGTTCACACCACACTGTCTATGAGGAGTTTTTAGCCCATCAACAAATAACTGTATTGGAACACCCTCCACACTCACCTGATCTGGCCCCCAGTGACTTTTTTCTTTACCCGAAGATAAAGAAAATCTTGAGTGGAAGACATTTTGATGACATTCAGGGTATCAAGGGTAATACAATGATGGCTCTGATGGCCATTCCAGAAAGAGTTCCAAAATTGCTTTGAAGGGTGGACTAGGTGCTGGTATCAGTGTATAGCTTCACAAAGAGAGTACTTCAAAGGTGACCGTAGTGATATTCAGCAATGAGGTATGTAGCACTTTTTCTGGTACGAGTTTGTGAACTTAAATGTCAGACCTCATAGATTAATGGATAAACAAAATGTGTTATATCATATGATAGATTATTTACCTTTAAAAATATAAAATTCTGGGGGAAGTCAGGATGGCTCAGTGGGTTAAGCGCTCGCTTTGCAGCCCCAGGGACTGGGATCAAATCCCAACCCCTGGCTGTGTGGACTCATATGCTGAACTGGGGTGTGCTTCCCTTGTGGGAGGCCTAAAGTTCAATTCTCACCCCCTGATTGGCCACTGGTTCGGCCCCTGGTTCAAGGGGGCATGCCTCCCATGTGGAAGGGCCCCAGCCCAGTTTCCACCCTGTGCAGTCCCTGCCCACCTGTGTGGAACAAAACCATATCAAAAACTGATAATGTACAACCATGGAGACTACTCTGGGCCCTCCCCCTTCTCTCTGTCTCTGTCTGTCTGTCAAAAACAATAAAATAAATCTTTAAAAAATAAAATGCTGTACTAAATATGGATTCACTTTCAAAATGCCATGCCATATGAAATAAGCCAGGTGCAAAGGCACAGGTATTATATGTTTCTATTTATATGGGTATCTAGAATAAAGATAAAGTAAGATATACATAGAGACAAAGGTAAAATAGAAGTTGCCAGAGGCTGGAAGGAGGGGCCATGGGAAGTTACTGTTTAATAGCTACAAAAAATTTCTGTTTGATGGGGAAGCTGGGATGGCTCAGTGGGTTAAGCGCTCACTTTGCAGCCCTGGGGACTGAGGATCGAATCCCGGCCCCGGCCCGTGTGGACCCATATGCTGAACTGGGGAGTGCCCCGACTCAGTTCTCACCAGGGAGAGACCCCGGCCCAGTTCCTGCCCTGTGCAGCCCCGCGCCCACCTGTGGAATGAAACTACAGTGTTCCCTCGCCACTTCGCGCTTCATGTTTTGCGGCTTCAGTGCTTTGCGGGTTTCCCCAAAATATTCATCAAAAAATAAAAATGAAAAAATACAACCATGTCGGCAGCCACATGGCGGAAAGGAGCATTGTTTCACGTTGATGCACGCGAGAGAAGGATCCCTGCATGTCAAACAAAGAGATGAAGTGACTCAGAGTACATACCATGGGCTCTCATAAAGGCGCGTGATTGGTTTCCGGTGCGACATCGACCAATGAGAGTACGA
>PVKE010012797.1:10434-37752 GCA_004027555.1 Craseonycteris thonglongyai
AAGACAACAACTACCCATCACCATGTTTCTCTCCAAGGTAAAGCCCCCGGCTCTACCGTCAGCGCCTCCAGCAGAAGAGTCTCCGAGTGAGCCTAAAGCTTCTAGGAGTCACGTGAGAGCCTCTCCTCCGCCACCAACACAAGACTCTTCGCCTCTCTCAGAAAGCAATGTTGATTCATGTTTATTACTGTATAAGGTTGTGTACTTAACCTTATTAATTAGCACTGACACGTTTAAGTAAATATGTATACTGTTGTCATTTTTGTCTTAAATGAGTAAAGTATGAATACTGTTTACATATTTAAAACATTCTTGTACCCGCATACACGAAAATTCCTAGGGGCAAATCCTACTTCGCGGTTTTTCAGCTTTCGCGGAAGGTTCTGGTCCCCATTAACTGCGAAAAACGAGGGATCACTGTATGTGGAAAAACCAATGATGTGCAACTATGGAGACTGCTCTGGGCCCTCCCCCTTCTCTCTGTCTCTGTCTCTGTATCTCTCTCTCTCTCTGTGTCAAAAACAATAAAAATAAATCTTCAAAATAAATACAAGATTTAAAAAAAAAAATTTCTGTTTGGGATGATGAAAAAGTTCTGAAAATGAACAGTTGTGGCAGTGACATGTATACTTAAGTGATTAAAATGGTAAATTTTATGTTATGTAAATCTTAGCACACACGTACACAAAAATGCAAAAACCATTCTCAGTTCACAGGCTATAGAAGAATAGGCAGTTAGCTAAATTTGGCCCCTGAGCTGCATGTAGTTTTCCAGGCACTGCTCTGTAGTGTAGGAAGACAAGCTAGCCAGAAGCTAGAATTGAATGAGTGAGCAAACTTAGCTACTGTACCTGTCAAATGGGTTAGCTAATACACTTCCTACTAGTCAGCTAGGTTTATTTGCTCTTCTGGAAATCAAAGTTCCCTTGCATGAAATTCAAGAACTTCTTCAGCTTATCATCCCTCAAAATTTCTTTATATTCTTATCAATTATCCTATTTCCTTTCACCTCACACAGAATATTCCTTTTTAAGACTGACCCCTACGTCTCTTTCTCCTGATTTTATTTTCTCCTACTCTTCTAATTTTTGTTCCATTAATTGTCTCTTTCTCGTTCTTTTTCTTAGCAACAAGTCCACCCATGTTTCCTTTAACAGAAATTTCTTTCAACCTCTCATGCCCCTCAAGCTATTTTCTCTTTCATTTTTTATGTTATCTAGTTTCTAAAAATAGTAGTTTCCACTAGACTTACTAAGCTAAATTAAAAAGAGAAATATCTACCCACTCATTCTTTAATTTATGACTACAGTATGACTTTCTGTAAATGAAAACATCCTTTTGTAAGCACTTTCTGATTGTAAATCCAACAGGCCCTCATCAATAAGCTCCTGCTGCATTAGGTGTGTTAAGTTCACCTTTTCAGTCTCCTTTCTAATCCATCCACATTGATTGAGCACTTACCACCTTCCAGAAAGAGAGAGAGGAGAGAGGAGAGAGAGAGAGAGAGAGAGAGAGAGAGAGAGAGAGAGAGAGAGAGAGAGAGAGAAGTGAAGGAGGGCCCAGAGCAGTCTCCACAGTTGTACATCATTAGTTGGGACATAGTTTCATTTCACACAGGTGGATGTGGGGCTGCGCAGGGTGGAAACTGAACCAGGGACCTCCCAAATGGGAGGCGAGAATGTTTGCCACTATCTAGCTGGTACCAGTTGTGCAGCAGTCAGCATATGGTCTTGGGTGGGCCCGGGCTGGAATTCAATCCCTGTACCTCGTGGTTGCCAGGTAAGTGCTCAACTTGTTGAGCTATCCCGGCATCCCTAAATTATCTTTCTATGAATGAAAGAAATTTTAGATTCACAAATTTCCTATGTTTAGTTCAGCTGACTTTTGTCGTGAAACTTTCTGGATGAAGGAAGCAGTATGTTGATTTACACTGTGGCACAAGTTCCTTAAACTGGGTAATACAGAATATTTTCCAGTCATTGCAGCTGTTTCATCAGAATACAATCCTACACAAAATCACAACTCCAGACACATTTATGGACAACGTAATCCTTTATAGTTTTATATAGTTCATAGTTGTGTTTATTGACTATGAAGCTAAGAAAATAAAAGACCTATTTCTTCCTATCATGGTCATGTTTAAGTCATACATATACTAAAGGAATGGCCATATTAACACTACTTCTGCATTCATCTAGTTTCAGTGAAAAAAAATACTTCAATTTCCTTTTTTTTTCTGAGTTAGCTTTTGATATCATTAGTCAGTTCCCAAATATGTTGACTATAGTTGCACTGGAGAATGACATTTGAACTGCCTTGTTTGCCAACTACCACCCATTTCTAAGGCAATATCTTGATAAATATTTTTATTCATATCTTGTCAGCTGTATGTGTTTGGTCTTAGCAGTCCCAAATACCACTTTATAAGAAGCCTGCAATCCTGCATATATGTGAAATAGTTAATATCTGATTGTCAGTGTTTTATTAATGTTTTATTTTATTTTATTATTATTTGTTAAATTTATTGTGGTGTCATTGGTTGGTAAAAATGATAGATTCCAGGTGTACAGTTCTACATTACATCATCTATGTATTGCATTATGTGCTCACCACCCAGAGTCAAATCTCTTTTCATTATTTATTTGATGCTCCCTCTCTCCTCCCTCCTTACCCTCAGGTAACCAGTAAACTATTGACTGTGTCCATGAGTTTTTGTTTCTTTGTTGCTTTCAGTTTTATATTCCACATAGAAGTGAAGTTGTATGGTTCTTGATTTTTTTTCAGTCTGACTTATCTCACTTAATATGATGATTTCGAGGTCCATCCATGTTGTCACAAATGGCTGAATTTCATCTTTTCTTGTGGCTGAGTAATAGTCTATTGTGTAAATGTACCACAACTTCTTTATCCAGTCATCTATCAAAGGACACTTTGGTTGTTTCCATGTTCTGGCCACTGTGAACAGTGCTGCAATAAACATTGGGGTACATATATCTTTGTGGGCTAAGGTTTTGAAGTTTTTTTGGGTAGATACCCAGAAAGGGATTGCTGGGTCATATGGGAATTCTATTTTTAATTTTTTAAAGAATCTTCATACTGTCTTCCATAGTGGTTGTACCAGTTTACATTCCCACCAGCAGTGTATGAGGGTTCCTTTTTCTCCACAGCCTCTCCAGCACTTGTTATCCCTTGTCTTGTTGATTATAGCCATTCTAACAGGTGTGAGGTGGTATCTCATTGTGGTTTTAATTTGCATTTCCATAATAGCTGGTGAAGTCGAGTATTTTATTCATATATCTGTTGGCCATTCATATGTCTTCATGGGAGAAGTGTCTGTTCAGGTCGTCTGTGCATTTTTCAATTGTATTGTTTGTTTTATTTTGTTGTTGTTGGGATGTATGAGGTCTTTATATATTTTAGACATTAGCCCCTTATTAGAGGTGTTGTTTGCAAATATCTTCTCCCATTTGGTTAGTTGCCTTTGTTTTGTTAATGGGTTTTTGTTTTTGTTTTGGTCTTTTTGCTGTGCAAAAGCTTTTTAGTTTGGTATAGTCTCATTTATTTATTTTTGCTTTTACTTCTCTTGCCTTTGAGGTCAAGGTTCATAAAGTCATCCCTGAACCCAAGGTCTATAGGTTTATTACCGATGTTTTCTTCTATTCAGTTTACTTTTGGGATCTTATGTGGAGGTCTTTGATCCATTTTGAATTAATTTTGGTATATGGTTAAAGTTCATAGTTGAAATTCATTCTTTTGCATGTGGCTTTCCAATTTTCCCAGCATCATTTACTGAAGAGGCTTTCTTTTCCCCTATCTAGATTTTTTTGCTTCTTTGTCAATAATTATCAGTCCATATATTTGTGGGTTTTTTTCTGGGTATTCGATGCTGTTACATTGATCTGAATGTCTGTTTTCCTGTCAATACCAAGCTTTTTGGTTTATTGATACTTTGTAGTATAGATTGAAATTGGGGAGCTTGATGCCTCCAACCTTATTCTTTTTTCACAGGACTGCTTTGGTGATTCAGGGTATATTGTTTTTCCATGTGAATCTAATTTTTTTTAAATCTGTTTCTCAAAAGAATGTCTGTGGGATTTTGATGGGAATTGCATTAAATCTTTATGTTGATTAGAGCAATAGGATCATTTTAACTATGTTGATTCTCCCAATCCATGAATATAAAATCTTTGCATTTCTTTGTGTCCTCTTCAATTTTTTTAATAGTGTCTTATAGTTTTCATTGTATAAATCTTTCACATTCTTTGTTAAGTTTATTCCTAGGTATTTTATTTCTTTCTGTGCAATCACAAAAGATATTGTTTTTCTCATTTCTTTTTCTGCAGTTTTGTTGTTAGTATATAAAACTGCTATGGATATTTGTACATTGATTTGTATCCTGCAACTTCACTATATTCATTTATTGTTTCTAATAATTTTCTGGTGGAGTCTTTAGGTATTTCTATATATAGGATCATGTCATATACAAAACTTTACAGTTTAACTTCTTCATTCCCAACTTGGATGTCTTTTATCTTTCTCTTGCCTGACTGCTCTGGCTAGAACTTCCAGCACTATGTTGAAAAGCAGTGGTGACAGGGGACATCCTGTCTTGTTCCTGATTTTAGAAAAATAGGCTGCAGGTTTTCCCCATTCAGTATGATATTAGCTGAGAGTTTGTCATATATGTCATATGCCAATTAAGTTCACAAACTTGCCACACTGTGCTAAGTTGGAAGCACTGTACAAACAACACAGTAACATTTCATAACCTTGGCATATCAGTTACACAGCTGTGTTCATGTTGACACGTGGTGGTATTTTGCTGAATGGCATTCACCGCTGTTGCACGTTTTTGTGAGACATCAGAAGAATGTTGGAGCTTGAGGATGCCAAGACAAACAGTGTTTTGTCTTTTAAAGAGGCAAACAGTGTTTTGGGCTGTGTTATCACTGGTGATGAAACATGGGTGTACCAATACAACCCTGAAACAATGCATCATGAAGAGGCTTTATAAAAAAGTTAGACAAAAATGATCTGATTTTCACCAACAACTCATGGCTCTTGTATCACAATGCACCAGCTTACATGGCACTGTCTGTGAGTGAGTCTTTAGACAGTCAACAAATAACTATACTGGAACATCCTCCCTACTCACCTGATCTGGCTTCCAATGACTTTTTTTTTTTTTATATACCAGAAAATAAAAGGAAATCTTGAAATGAAGACGTTCAAGACATCAAGGGTAATACGATGATGGCTCTGATGACCATTCCAAAAAAAGAGTTCCAAATTGCTTTGAAGGGTGGACTGGGCACTGACTGGCATTGGTGCATAGCTTCCCAAGGGGAATACTTCAAAAGTGATCATAGTGATATTCAGCAATGAGGTATGGAGCACTTTTCCTAGGACACTCACTCTTCTTGATGTTTTGGGACCCTGTTATGACCCTATTAATAGGTTCAGGATTGAATCCTGGCACCAGTTTGTGTGAACCCATATGCTGGACTGGGGTGTGCTTCCCATGTGGGAGGCCCCCAGTTTGGTTCTCACCCCCCGGTTCAGCCCCTGACTTGAGGTGTGTGCCTCCCATGCGGCAGGCCCTCAGCCCAGGACCCACTCTGCATGGCCCCTGCCCAGCTGTGTGGAATGAAACTATGTTAAAGAGTGATGATATACAACTATGGAGACTGCTCTGGGCCCTCCCCCTTCTCTCTGTCTCTGTCTCTGTCTCTGTCTCTCTCTCTCTCTCTCTGTCAAAAACAATAAAAAATAAATCTTAAAAAAATTTAGTTTAGTAAATGTAGAAGAATTATGTATGGAAAAAAGTATATGATAGTTTTATAACCAATTAAAACACAAAAATTAATAAAATAAGTTTGATTCTAAATGCTTAAAAGATTAAGTTGTAAAAACTATTAAAAATGATTATTAAACTCTTTTGGACTCATAATATGAGTTCCAATTTGAAATCTTAAGAAAGAACAAAGCTTCTTAAGTTGTAATTTAAAATATGAAGAAAAATTAGAAAAGGCCTTGAACAATCAAGTCACCTCCAAGAACACCGTATAACTCCCATGATAATTTTTCTTCTTTTTGTTTTCCATTGTTCTACAGTTGCCCTTGTCACCAATATCTTCTTTTTCTTCTCCTAGTACCAAAATACTATGCAATGCAAAATAAAAGGCAATAATCTTTAAGTAATAATTTGTAAACCATTTTGTAAATTAAAAATGAAATATTTTCTTTTTTCTTTTTTTTTTCTAAATCTTTTATTTGGTCATTTACTGGCTGAATGGATGCTTGTCTACATGGGTACAGATGCCACAAAGGTAAAGGCATTATCAATGACCCAAAAATAACACTAAAGCTACATAGACTTTACTGTTGTGCATGAGTGTGCAGAACAATAAATGTGTGGATAAATGGTATTTTTAAATCTTGGGATCTCTGAGCTTGCTTTGTCTTTGAGATAATGGTTTCCAATATTCTTTAAACACTACTTTTGCAGAAGACAGATGATGATCTTTCCTAAACTGGGCATCCCTGACATTGAAATGTCTGATATGAGGTGTCTACTGAGTTCACCCAGAGTGAAGCTCTAACAGAGCTCAGAAAGTCCTCGAGCTCCCTCAGAGGCTCAGAGGGGAACAGGTGGGGCTCCCCTCTGCAGCTGGAGCAGCTTCCCTCTAATCCCTTTGACATACTGGAGTCTGGTCAGATTTCATGTGTTTTGAAAATCACTGGGCCACAGTGTGCTTTTTCCAGAAGCAGTGTTTTCACTATGGAAGCAAGTACATTGTCCTGAAGATGGCAAGGCCCAGTGGGAAAAACATAAAGTGCCCAGTGAAATACTTGTGAGATATTTGTTTTATTTTTCTAAAAAGTAAAGAACTTCACAAACATGGACTTGAAGAGTTTAATAGCCCTCCAACCAAACTGTGGGGCAACCACCTTGCTTTCAATTTCATTTGTAAATGGAATTGGTCTTGTTTGCCTGAATAGTTTAAGATTCTCCCATGCTTCTATTCAGAAACTTCTCTCATTTTATTTGCCACTGAGCATTAGTGACTGACTGACATGGCAAGACAATACATTTTATGTCTTCTTTACTAGATAGAACCCAGCTACTACTGAGGCTAAAGTAACAAAAGGGAGCTTTTTTCCCTTTTTATTGCTAAATTTATTAGGGTGACATTGGTTAGTAAAAATTACATAGGTTCCAGGTATACAATTCTGTAGTACCTCATATATGTGTTACAATATGTGTTCACCACCCAGAGTCAGCTTTCTTTCCATCACCATACACTTAGCTCCCCTCCCCTCCTCTCCCACTCCCTGCCCCCTTACCCTCAGGTAGCCACTAAACTATCAAGCTAAAAAGCTTCTGCACAGCAAAAACAATCATCAGCAAAGTGAAGAGACAACCAACCGAATGAGAGAAAACATTTGCAAACGTCATCTCTGACAAGGGACTAATACCTAAAATATATAAAGAACTCATACAACTCAACAACAAAAGGGAGCTTTATAAAATTCTGCTCGAGACTGGCAAAGAGAGAGAAACTCCGAATAAGACAACACTAACAGAAGGTTTTTGTTTTGCTTGTGTGTCTTTATGGTACAAAAATTCTGATTGGTTTTTAGATGTTTTATGCTGTGACCCTGCAGTCAGATTACCATGGAGTCTCTGATATTACCTGCTCCACCCTGAAATATTATAGACCTTTCCACCCCACTCTACCCTATTGCTTATGGGTGACTAAGGGAATGTATTTGGAGAAAAGACATAAGAGAGAGGGTCACAGTGTACTACTATATGATGATTGAGTTATGTGCTATACACAGGCCTCTAGGTCCATGACCCTGTTAGGATCTTACTGAGAATCTCTAGAACCTCCTCCTCTTTCATTGCAACATAGATTTGACCTTTCATCAAAGAATTGATTAACATTTTCCAGTATTCCAAGTGTATATTTGACTTACAACAGCAAAATGGTCTTTTGGGGATATTTGAACCGTTATCTTAAGTTCTGAAAATGTAGGCGTGACTCCCCTCTCTAGGTCAGGTCATACTTTATTTTTTTAAACAATCACAATTATATGAAATGTCAGGGACACTAAGAATCCAGCTGAAAGAATTTTATTGTCTCTTGTTTTCCCTTTGAAATTCAAGGCTAAGCAATATTCAGATCTTACCCTTACTGCTAGCAGCCCTGGTCTGAAAATGGGACTTTTCATATATCTGAGTGGATCTGGGCCTGAAGCTGGTTCTACCCTCTAGAGCAGTGTATTCCCATTAAACTTTCTATAATGATGGAAATATGCCATATTTGCACTATTCAATATGGTAGTCACTAGATATATGACTATTTAGTACTAGAAATGTGGCTAATGCAACTGAGGAACAGAATTTTTTATTTTGTTTAACCAATTTAAATGTAAATAGCCTCATGTGGCTGGTAGTTAATGTCTAGATTATTAGGGGTAGACAAGACAAGGAGTACTCATGCACTGCATATGAGCCCATTGAGGCTGGTGGGCTGAAATTATCATGGGGGAGGTGTTCTGACCCATTTTATTACTTTCTTTCAGGGAGTAAATTATTGACCCTTGATGATAGTTACTCATAATTTTCCAATCTCATTTGGGACACTGAAAGGCAAGTTTCAACATATTACTAAGAGAAATGTAAAGCAGAAAGTGGGCATACCTTCTAATAAGAAGATATTGAAAAATATGGAGCCTATCTCTTGGAAGGGGCACCTAGAGAATGTAATGCTTTGCTTAAGAATGACAATCAATTGTCCAGTCTTTTAATTCTACCTGCTTTCTATGAGAAGGAGACATTGTCACTTGGTGATGTCAGATGTCCCAGAATGTGTGTGGGGAAATTTCCTGAAGTCCTCTATCAAAATTGCCTCTCCCTGTAATGATAAGAGACCTGGTGCTAAAGAAAATGATACCTTCCTCTGGACACTAGAGTACTCCATTCGAATTCAGTTATTAGTACCATAGAGCTGTGACTTTGAGCACTAATTTATTGGGTACCTCTTATATACCAGGTACAAGAATTATTTCCTATAATCCTTGCAACAATATAAATACCATTATTACCCAATTATATAATCAAGGAAACTGAGACTTTTTAGAAAGTTTAATTAACTTGAACAGGGTTAAAGTGAGTGTGATAGGGCATGCAGATAAAGCCATGTGTGCCTTGGGCCACAGCCCATGTCAAATCACCTGGTAATAATTAATCTTCCTGGTATATATTGTTGGAAAGCATGGACTTTCTTTGCTGTACTTATTTCTTACCATCAATCTGTTCATGAACTATTAGTTTCCTTCCTTTTTTCCTAAGTCAGCATCATGGGAAATGGAGCACAAGGCATGTGAAGAGCAACCAGAAGGCATAATTCAGGATGCAGTTCTAGAATTTTTGCCCCTTCCAGACCCACATTTCCCACAGCTGGCCATGCTTATTCAGCTTGCATCCCTATATTATCTAATTTCCCAACCCTGAAGAAAGCCTCCATTCACTATGAGAGCACCTGCACTGAGATAATAGTGGGTGGCTGCTGTCTGCACCAAAATTTGTTGCTCAATATTGTTCTCCTTGGCATTCCAAGTGGCACCTTACTTCTGTCAAAGCTCATATGTCTGAGTGTCTTGATAGCAAACATATTTTTGAAAACAAATAAGTGAGCATCATTTTGTTTTCTTTCATTAGCTGTCTTATGTTATAGTTACAGCAGGTTACATAATGGTTGTGTTTAGTTTAAGAATAATACTATTGTCTTTTCTCTTTGAGGTTATTATCTAGTTACCTTGATTGTGACCTGTTAAGGAGGGTGTTGTAGAAATCCAGTGACCTCCAAGTCAGACAGATCTGGTACCAAATTGCAGCTTTATTATTCCCTCATGCAAAAATATTTATTGACTCTACTAGAATGGATGCTGGGATAGTTTAGCAGTTGAGTGCTTCCCTCACAATCGCAAGGGCCACAGTTTGATTTCTGGCTCTGGCCCTGCAAACTCATATGCTGAACTGTGGCACAACTGGTAACAACTGGGATAGCACAAGGCTGAAGCTTATCACCTCCCATGAGGGAAGCACCTGGTTTCTTTTATTGCCCCATGAGCCCCCATATCCACCTGTGCATAATGAAATCATGTCATAACTGATAACATATAACTATGGAGAATGCTTGGAGCCCTGCCCCCATCACTTTCTCTCTCTCGCCTCAAACAATAAAATCTTAAAAAAAAAAAAAAGAAAAAAAAGATTCTACTATGTGTCAGGAACTGTTTTAAGTGCTAGGATAAAGCAATGAATAAAGCAAAGATCCCTGCCCTACTGGAGCTTACAGTCAAATGAACTGGCATAGACATTAAACAAAACAAATAAGAAAAAATATAGTATGTTAGCTGGTAAGAAGTGCTGAGGACACAAGTAAAGCAAGGAAGAGAAATAGAAAATGTTAAAATTGGGTAGCCAGGAAGATCTGAGAAAATGTCATTTAAATCAAGACTTGATGGAGATGAGGCAGTGAACATGCATGCATTTGTGTGACATTAGACCAAAGTTACCTAAAATTCTAGATACTTGCTTTACTCAACTCTAAAATGGGAACAAAAGCCACCTAGCTGGTTTGTGCTGAAAGATCAGACCCAGTTGTGGACAGTATCTGGCCCAGGCATTATAGCAGCTATTATCACTGTACTCATCATCATCATCATCACCACCAGCAGCAAGTGAGTTGGTGTAATTCAATGGTATAGCTGCATCTTGTGGCAGGCTTTAAGTCAGAATCTGACACTTATTTCAGTCCACGTGTGGCTCTCCCATTATTTTATTTACCACATCCATCCATGCCTCTTTCCTGCACTGTGCACTTGTTTCAGTTACAGTTTTGGTAAGCCCACAAGCTAACCCTAGTCAAAATGAGTGAAAAACAAATGTCATGGAGAGCTTCTTTGAAAAGGGGAAAGACCTGATGATGAGACAGCAGAAGACGCTAACAGTGCCAACTAGTAGAAAGCTGCATTAAAAAAAAAAACCCGAGTCCTACTTAAATTATGGGTTCATTGCAAAGGTGATTCACATTCTCCAAGCTCACTTTGTATATGTGGTGACTGGCTATCCAATGAAGCCATAAAACCTTCAAAACTGCTTCATCAAATGGAGACCAAGCACCCTGCATTAAAAGACAAGGCTTTGGAGTTTTTCAAAAGAAAAAGTATGTGAATAAAAAGAACAGAAGCAATTGATGAAGGCTACCACTCCATCAAATGTGTCTGCAATGAGTGCGTCATTCTTAGTGACTAACCAAATTTCTATAGCTAAGAAGCCCTTTACTATTGGTGAAGAGGTGATCCTGCCTGCTGCTAAGGACATTTGTCATGAACTTTTAGGAGAAGCTGCAGTTCAAAAGGTGGCACATGTTTCTCTTTCAACTAGCACCATAACTAGAAAAATTGACAAAATAGCAGAGGATAGTGAGGCACAGTTGTTAGAGAGGACTAATGAGTCACCATGGTACACAATCCAGGTTGACGAGCCTACTGATGTTGACGACAAGGCAACAATGCTTGTTTTTGTGTGATATTATTTTTCAGGAGGATGTGCATGAAGATATGTTATGTGTAGTTTTCTTCCCAACCAACACCACAGATGCAGAACTGTTCAAGTCTTTGAATGATTACACATCAGGAAAACTGAATTGATCATTTAATGTCAGTATATGCATGGACAGAGCAGCTACCATGATTGGACGACTTTCTGGTTTCACTACTCAGGTCAAAGAGGTCACTTCTGAATATGAGTCTACATACTGTGTCATCCATGGAGAAATGCAGGCTAGCTGAAAAATGTCACCTGAACTTAACAACATTTAAGAATGTGATTAAAATGATCAACCACTCTAAAGTACATTCCCTTAACTCATGTTTGTTCATACAGCCCTGTGAGGAGATTAACTCAGAGCACACACGTCTTCTCTTATGCAGAAGTGAGATGTTCAACCTGCTCAATGAACTCTATCTGTCACTTCAGGGGACAATGACAACTGTGTTCAAGTTGGCAGATAAAGTGGCTGCCTTCAAAGCCAAACTGGAATTATGGGGGCAATGAGTAAACATTGGGATTTTTGACATGTTTCACACATTAGCAGAGATTTTGAAAGAGACTGAGCCAGGGCCTTGTTTCTCCCAGCTGGTGAATGATCACCTATCCCAGCTTTCAAAAGAGTTCAAGCATTACTTTCCAACCACAGAAGACCCCCAAACTGAGAAGGAATGGATCCATAGCCCATTTGTGAGTAAGCCAGATGAATTGACTCTTTTCATGCTAGAAGAGGATCAACTGCTTGAGATTGCAAATGATGGTGGCTTTAAAAGTATGTTTGAGGGGAAGCCTGGATGACTTGGTGGGTTAAGTGCTCACTTTGTAGCCCCAGGGACCAAGGACTGAATCCCTGCCCTGACCCATGTGGACCCATATGCAGAACTGAGGTGTGCTTCCCATGCAGGAGGCCCCCAGTTCAGTTCTCATCCCTCGGTTTAGCCTGTAGCTTGAGGGTGTGTGCCTCCCATGCAGGAGGCCCTCAGGCTGACTCCTACCTTGTGGGGCCCCCACCCACCTGTGTGGAACAAAACCATGTCAAAAACTGATGATATACAATTATGGAGACTGCTCTAGGCCTGCCCCCTTCCCTCTGTGTCTCTCTATCTCTGTCTCTCTCTGTTTCTCTGTCAAACACAATAAAATAAATCTTAAAAAAAAAGTATGTTTGCTACAACTTCAAATCTCTGTACGCTCTGGATTAAAGTCAAGGCAGAATACCCTGAGATGCCACAAAAGCACTGAAAAGCCTGCTTCCATTTCCAACATCCTATCTTTGTGAAGCAGGGTTTTCTGCAATAACAGCAACCCAAACGAGATGACAGAGTAGACTGGACATAAGCAGCACACTTCGGGTGTCACTGTCTCCCAGCACCCTCAGATGGGACCATCTAATTGCAGGAAAACCAGCTCAGGGCTTCCACTGGTTCTGCATCATGGTGAGTTGTATAATTATTTCATTATATATTACAATGTAATAACAATAGAAATGAAGTACACAATACATGTAACATGTTTGAATCATCCTGAAACCATTCCCCTACCTCTCCACCCCCGCCCGTCTGTGCATAAATTGTCTTCCATGAAACCAGTTCCCAGGTGCCCAAAAGGTTGAGTTTAAATATTTCTATCAGTCAGAGTCTTGACAGCAAACAGAAGGCTCCCTCAAATTGGGTAATTTGAGGAGCGTTTAGTAAGAGGAGTTTTTATTATAAAAGAAGGATAGCATGTAAGGAAACCCCAAGGGGTACTGCCACAGTGCTCCTGAATTAGTAACAATGGTGCACTGTTACCGCTTACCTCTCAGCTGCCTGAAAGGCTGAGGGAAGGGTCTCCTTTCCAGAAGCCAGAGACAGGGAGAGGGGCACTTGACAGGAGCGGTACCAACCTGCAGTGATGCCATGAGGAGGGAGCTAGGCAGTGAATATGCCAATGTCACCCTCCTCTTTCTTCCCGTCTTTCACCTGGGCTCAGCATTGACAAAACCCAACTGAATGTCAGAGGGTGAGAGGCTGGGGAGCAATGCATTGAGCTAGCCTCCCAGGAAACAGAGCAGGTGGAGAAGGGTGAAAGGAAAGTAAGAGGGGCCGTGACAGACACTAAGCATGCTACTGAAGGTCAAGTTAAACATAACTCCTTGGTTCTGCTGGAAGCCTTGTAGTCACTATTCTCTGGATTCATGGAAAACAACCCTTGTTTTTTCTTCATCACGTGTCCCTTTAATCACATTTGTTGCTTTCCTCTGGGTTCTTCTCTTGCCTCTTATAATGTTCAAGATTCAAAAGTAAACCAGATCAATACAAATAGGGCCCAATTGTGTGTAAAGCCAGAGATTGTTCTGCTCCCCATTTGAACCCTACCCAGGGTAGACCATTGCTGACGAGAATGAAGCATTCAGCCTGAAACATTCACCAACATGAGAAAAGCAAGGCCCCAAAGGGTTTTGACCAGGACCAGAGAAGTGTCACCATTGTATTCTTTTAATGAGGCTAAAGCTATGACAATAAGTAGAAAAGACACAGATATGAAACCATATAAACAATATAATCTCAACCATGTAAGAAATATGTATATGCATAGAACTAAGATTAAAAGGAAATAAAAAGTATTTACACCAATTATTTATGGGCTTGAAGATTATAATGACTTTTTCTCAGCAGTTTTTCATATTTTTCCAAGCTTCAGAAATTAGTATTCCTTTTAAAATAAATGAGAAAACACTAAAAGTTTTTTTAAATAAAGTGCACATTGTGTCCTATTTTTCACATCTCTGCTTAAAACTATGGTCATAGTTACAGCTTTCCTTTGTGAAAAACTGTAATCCAGGATTATAAAAATACTCACTAAATTAATTATTTTGCTGTTTTTAAAGAAAATAATTTTATGGATGATTTCTAAAAAAATAATGTTAATTTCCATTTAAAAGACATTTCTTTTATATTGGTTTAATTTTGATTTATGCTTATATATAATATAAAAATATGCTCTGTGAGCTTCAGTCCATGGGTGTCAAATTCATTCTCACCAGCTACTAACATTCTTAGACTGAAAATACATAACTGTAAACCATTAAGTAATACAATGTAATTAATTAATAATAATTTTCTACGTTGAATTCATCGCATAGTGGATCCAGAGAGATCCCTATTTCAATATAGATCAATTTTTATCTTTACTTCATACTAAGAGCAGTCTATTTAGGTCAGCAAACTCTTTCTGAGTTGTGGCAGGTGTGCCTGGCACTGGATTGCATGTTGGAGACACAGAAAAGGGGAGAAGCGTGCCACCCTTAAAGAGACAGAGAAGTGAAGACAGATATGTAAAAATATGATTTCAATCCAGTATGGTGACTGCAAATAAAGTCAACTACAGGGGGCATAAAAGCTTATACAAGGGACTTAAAGGAAGAGATACTCAAGTTAAAAAACCAAAACCAAAACTCTACTGCTGGTGAGCTGGCCAATTCTTTGGTGATGGGAACTCTGTTTTTCCATTTTTATTGGGTTGAAAGCCAGTGTGACCAGATTTGTGGTGGTGAGTGACATCTCAAAGGGGGATTCTACTCAGCTGCCCATATCCCACCACCACAACCCTCTCAAAAGTGAGGACATACATAAAAAATGGGAGCAATGACTCAATAAAGCCAAAGCCTCCTTCAAGACAACATGTCTTAGGGAACCCCCTTCTTGTGAGTTGCCAAGAAGTTGTAAGTTGTCTAGAAGCTATAAGTTGCCTTTGGTAGTGGAATGAAGAAGGCAGACAGCGAAGAATAAAACAATCCTAATGCATTTGGGTTACATTTTGGACAGTGTAGAGTGCTCTGAATGGTAGACTGTTTTGCTACAGGTGATTAAGAGCTGGTGCTGGGATGTATGTGTAGCCAGTATTCAGGTGGGACCTACTGGTTCAGCCATAAGGCAGATCTTGTTGGGGTCTGCTGTACTTGGCACTTGTGCTATATCACTTATTATTTTGACCATCTTTCCTACAGGGAAGATGTATGTATGTATAGCCTAACTAGCTGTGTCAGGGGACAGATACATTTTTCATTGTTCTCTTAAAACTGTAGACATTGAGGTATACATTTTTATCATAATGGAATAACATCATAACTTTTAGTCCAGATATGACTTGCATTGGGACTTACATATGACTCAGTTGTTTTTTGACAGAGAGAGAGACAGATAGAGAGAGACAGACAGAAGGGGAGGGCCCAGAACAGTCTCCATAGTTGACAGCTTTAGTTTTCCATATAATTTCACTCCACAGTGGGGCGCAGGGCTGCGCAGGGCAGGAACTGGGTCAGGACTCTCCCGCATAGGCCCTGGCAAGAACTGAACTGGGGGCACACCCCAGCTCAGCATATGGGTCCTCATGGGTCAGGCCCAGGATTCGATCCTGGGGCTCGGGGGCTGCTAAGTGAGCGCTTAACTCGCTGAGTCATCCCAGCTTCCTCTCATATGACTCAGTTTAAACTTGAGATATTTGATTATATTAGAATAGTTTATCATGTAGACCTTTTTACAAATAGTCTCCTGGAAAGTTTTGGAGAATTTTACTTGGATCTTATAATAAAACTTTAATCTTTTAAATACAATTAAATCATTCTCTCTATACTGTGAATTCTTTGAAAACTTTAATCTTTTATAATTATATGAAGCTTGCCTTCTTTAAGAGTTCTTTTATTATTGCTTATAATTAGTCCTCTAAATATTTTAAAAGCTTCTTTGCCTGGTAAAATGGAAAGTCAGAATTCAAAACTTATTAAAACTCTGCTAGACTGTCCAGCTGTCCTGGCCACTCTTTTAGCTAAAATCCTAAAAGCTGTCTGAGATCTGGAAGAGATCTGGAACATCTGGGACTCACAGTGCTGTGGTAATCAGTAGATTGCTCACACTTTAATCTGGTTTCATTCTGTCACAATTACTCTAAACTGTCTATTTCAGCCCAAGGCGAAGTCTCTGTTGACTGTCCACAGATGCAAACCACAGGAATGGCTATTTTATGCCAATTCTCCATTCCAAGTTAATCAGCGAAAAATTTTAGGGCCCCTGAGGTAGTGTTCTCTATTTAGGAGTGAAAATGACATTTTATATGCCATTTCTGCCTTGCCTTGTTTTTTCTTTGTCTCTCCCTGGAACAAAGGTTTAGGCCACCAGGATTATAGTGTTAGTTATGATATTGATTTGCTACTGATCAGAAAATTAATTAGCAGAGGGAATATGTAATAATAAAGATGAATGGAAAGAGTATCAGGCTTCGGAAATGTTTATGTAGTGGCTAATAGTTGTAAAACCATCTGCAGTTTACTCAGCCGTCTTACATACGCATACATTACTTCATTTAATCCTTGCACCAATCCTGATAGGTGTTGCTATTCTCCTCTTTACAGGTGAAGAACTGAAGTTGCTCAGCTAAGGTCAGACAATGGCAGTCATTGTCCTAACAGACCCAGCTCCCTTGATCTTAAGACACTTTATGTGAAGCCACAGCTGCTTTGTGTGACATGGGCACCAGTCTTTGAGGAAGCAGACACAACTTCAGCCAAAGGATGAAAGTCTGACCAGATAGGTGGAGCGTGGGATGTAGAAAGTATGGTGCTGTGAAGAAGTATTAGGGTGTGTAGGCTAATGGTCTCTGAGAACTCTAACAATCACACTGATGTCTGTGTCCTGGCAGCTAACAAATGTCATACTCATTAACCAGTTCCCTTGCAAAAGTGAAGAATAGTAATTCATTCTATGACTAGCATTAGTGGGAAGCCATTAAAACTACCTGCCCTGGGGGAATCCGGGAGGGCTCAGCTGGTTAAGCACTCACTGTGACCCAGGGGGGTCTGAGGATCAAGTTCTGGCCCTGACCCGTGCAGACCCATATGCTGAACTGGGGTGTGCTTCCCATGTGGGAAGCCCCCAGTTTGGTTCTCACCGGAGTGAGCTTCCCATGTGTGGGAGGCCCCTGGTTCAGCCCCCAGCTCACAGGGGTGTGCCTCCCATTCAGGTGGCCCCTGGCCTGGTCCCTGCCCTGAACAAACCTGTGTGGAAAAAAACCATGTCAAAAACTGAAGACAAGCAACTGTGGAAACTACTTTGGGCTCTCCCCCTTCTCTCTCTCTCTCTCTCTCTCTCTCTCTCTCTCTCTCTCTCTGTCTGTCTTTGTGTCAAAACAAACAAAAAGTAATAAAGTAAATCTTAAAAAACAAAACAAAAACAAACTACCTGCCCTGAAGTGGCAAATGAAGGAGCAGCTACCAGACCCCAGTAAGAGCTGTAGCTGGTGGATTGGGTTGCACCTGACAGGTGCTCTGGTTCAACTACAGCTAATCCAGCCTGGTATTGAAGAAACCAAGGGAATAAATTACCTGATTTCTCTCTCCTTGCCATCTGATCTTTTGCTGGTATCTCTCATTGGCTAAGCCAACCAGAAGTCAGAGGGTGCAGGAGTCAGAGGGCACAGGAACCCAGGGGAAGCCACCTGTAGCGGTCAGCCTCCCAGGGCACAAAGCAGGATGGAGATGAATAAAAAGTAAGGTAACCAGAAGTCCCGCTTTTGGCAGGACAGCCCCGATTTTTAACAATTTGTCCCGCGTCCCGCAGCTTTTTAAAGAAGTCCCAATTTTTGGAAAGAATGCATGACAAGCTAGGGAATGGCGGGAGATAGGCCAAATTTTTCATCAAGAACCCCCCCCCCCCCCGGTCAATGGTGTCCTGCTTTACCAATATTAAAATCTGGTCACCTTAGTAAAAAGGACCTGAGAGCAGTCAGGGGAGAATGGAGAATATCAAAGAAAGAAGTAGTTTTAGGACTAAGTGTCTTGCCCTTGAAGACTCCATTTCCTGATGGGGAGTTTAAGAGGCATGTATACCTTCAAGATTCTTCCTTCTTTTTAATTTTTTTAATTAACCACCCCCCTTCCATATCTCAAACAATTGATTACCTAGAATTTGCTATAACAGATGCCTTGGAGGATAGGATGTAAAGGTAGATCCAAATTGTTTGTAGTGGAGTAGAAGAAATAATACATTATGATGATATTGTTGATTTGCATTCAATATCTATCCCACTTTCTTTCAGGTGTGTCTTTTTATACTGCAAACCTTGGAAAGCTAAAAAACTAGAATTCACAACATCTTCTCCTGCTCTCTTTGCTCATGATCATGGTCACTCAGTTTTTGGTTGTGGGTGTTCAGAGATGGAGTACTGGGCATCTGCTCTGCTGATGCTGATTGTAGCCAAGTTGATGTGGTTCTGTAGCTGAGAAAGTCACCACCAGCTCTTGGTGGCTTCCCAATTGTGGCAGTGGAGATATGATTCAAAGGCCAGTGGCTTTTTGATCACAGAAGAGGGAGCAGCAAACTTAGTGGTTTGGCATTGCTGTATGGTTCAATATAGATTCTGTTTCATTAGTCCTCCCAACAATTTGGCAAGTCATTTAATACCCTGCAATAAGTTTCTTTCTGCTTATACTATATTCTGTCTTTGCAATTAAACTTTGACCCCTACAGAAATAAACTTAAATATCTAAAATACAAAATATTAATAGAGAGGGGTAAGTACTACTAGAGATATAGATTAGACACTATGCAAATCTTGGAGGAACTATATGTTGGGCTTATAGAAAGGAGGATATAGAGAAAAATCCCTTTCATGGAGTCTGAGACCTCTTGACAATCTCTTGCTAGGTGTTTTCCTTTCCTAGGAAAGCAGATGGATTAACAGACACTGTTTTAACTACTGTCTATTATATTTAAGTAAACACAGAAGTCTGTGTATTCATTCCTAGAGACGTGCTGCAAGTCTGTAATGAGGAAAGAGAAATACTACATTTGCAAATTCCCTGCTGATAGCCTTTTTTTTTCTTTCTTTTGTTTTAAATTTTAGAAACCATACTTCCTTGCTTTTAAAATTTATATAAAACAAAGAAAACAGTACTCAGTATTCTCAATAATGTTATAGAAATTCAATGTCTTCTGTGAGGGAAACAATAAAAGAAATAAAGGCATTTCATTGTCTACCTCTGTTCCTCTTTATTGCTGCATAAAAAATTACCCCAAAACTGGGTGATTTAAAATGTCATTATATATCATGATTATATTGGTCACAAATTTAAACTGGGCTCATTTTTCTTTTCCAAATGACATTAATGGATATCATTTAGTAATAGTCAGCTGGTGGAATGATTGGTGCAGAAGGTCCAAAATGGCATTGGCAGGGAGATTTGGAAGCCTGAGCTATCTACTGGAGCACCTCTACTTGGGCTCTGTAGTATGGTGGCCTCAGAGTAGTCATAATTCCTGTATAGAGGTGTGAGGCTCCGAGAGCCATCTTCCAGAGAACAAAGAGGAAGCTACATGATCTATGCATCTTCTATGATCTAGCCTCATAAGTCATGCAACAGCACTCTGCCTTACTCTTTGGTCAAAGTCGTCATAAGCACACCAAGATTCAAGGAGTGGGGACCTAAATGTCTCTTCTAGGTGGGAGGAGTGTCAACACAATTGCAGCAATGACTCAGCACCATCACAATCATCCTACTTCATTCCTCTTTGCTTGTGTCTCTATGAAAAGCCCCCATTTTTTCAGTGGTTTAGACACTTGAAGAATCTTACCTTCAAGAACCAGAAGCAATACAAGTATGGGTGCTCCCAGCATGGTGCTTAATAGGGAATTAAAAGTGAAATTTGTTGTTTAGCTTCTTGATGTCTTACAATTTCCATTGCATTAAGAGAGCAAGGAACCCCAATTTTGGTAGTGCTTGGGATAGCATGGTTTCAAACAGAAACTGGGACACACGAGAGTAATTTGTGGATCTACTGATGAGATGAGAGTATGTTCCTGAAACCGAAGTCCAGGCTCTGTAACTGGTCATAAGTTCAGGGCACATTGAGCGTTAACATTTATTTGATACTGTATCACCTGGGTAAGATTATCTTCAGATCTTACTGGGTAACTAACTACAGTGTTGGTCTCAGACCTCAGCCAGGCTAAACCTGGTACTAAGCACAGCACTGTTCACAGTGGCCAGGACATGGAAACAACCACAATGCCCTTCGATAGATGACTGGATAAAGAAGATGTGTTTCATTTACACAATGGAATACTACTCAGTGATAAGAAATGATGAAATACAGTCATTTGTGGCAACATGGATGGACCTTGAAACCATCTTATTAAGCGAAATAAGTCAGACTGAAAGAATCAGGAAACATATGACCTCACAGGTGGATTATAAAACTGAAAGTAACAAAGACACAAAGACTTATGACACACTCAATAGTTTAGTGATTACTTGAAGGAAAGGGAAGGAGCGGGGAGGGAGAGTTGAGGCGGAGGTGGGAGTGGACACCAGATATATGATGATGGAAGGAGAGCTGATTCTGGGTGGTGAGCACATAATGAAATACATAGATGATGTAATGTAGATTTGTACATTTGGAAACTATCTGTTACCAACCAATGTCACCCCTAATAAATTTAACAATTAAAAAAAGAAAGAAAAAGAGGGATTGTTCAGCAGGTCTTAAATAGCCAACAACAGTGAGTATACATTTGTTGAATAGATACTTTGTGCGCATTCTTGGGCCCAGAGCAGATGTAGAGAATGAGGTATTGTCTTTGCTTTAAAGAAGCTCAGGTCTAATTGAGAAGACAGATAAATAAACAAAATAATTAAAATACTGTATGATAAAATAGAACAATTAATTGCTAAGTGTTATAGAAACATGAGGAGAAAATGACCATTTTTAAAGACTTTCTTAGGAGGTGATTTTTGAGCTACCAGTAAATGTTTTTCAGATTGATAAGGTAGAAAGAGCCTCTAAGATAGGAGAACATCCTATGGACAGTATAGATCAAGCTTGTCCAACCCATGGCCCGCAGGCCACATGTGGCCCAGGACAGCTTTGAATGTGACCCAACACAAATTCATATACTTTTGTTAAAAATGTTATATATTATATACAGGAAATTGTGGGTAGTTCTATGAGATTGGAATATAATTTATAGAGTGTAGGCTGAGAAATAAAGCTAGATAGAGGATTTGAGCTGGATTGTCAGGTCTTTGTATTTCAGGCTAAGGAGTTTGGAGTTTTACCCATAGAAAATAGTGAAAGATACAAAAGTGTAGAAAATATGGCAAGACACAAATATTCGCCAAAATTTGTCTCACAACTTAGAGCTTTGTCATCTTTGAAATTTTGTAAACGTCTATTGTAGTCAGACTCCAACTGGAGAATTTAGACTTTCTTTTGTGCTTCTGACCTTTTGTTTTTCAAACAGTTTAAAAGTTTATATTACTGCCATGTTCCATCCAGTTAAGATTACTACCAAAAATAATATGAAAGGCAAATACGATAGTTTATCAGTTTCTCTGTTATATCCTTCTTCACTTGGTTGAACAGACAAAATCCTTTTTGTTCCATGCAGAAATAAAAGGTCAGCTTTATATGTGTTGATGGAGTTTTTTGTTTTATTTTTTTCCTACATGTGGTATAAAGCATCTGCCAGAGTCAAATTACTTAAATCATCTCCTAAAATCATACATACATATTTATGCAGCCAGTAGTGGGAGGTGTGGGTGGTAGGAGATGCCAGATGATTCAGTATGTGTGGCATCTGGGTCAAGAATTTCAACTGATGAGAGGTGCTGCCACCATAATAGTCATTGCCTATGAACTGCCACCAAATCATTGCATGTGGTATGTGCTATATGAGGCAATTCCAGCTCTGCTTTGATATTAGTCATTTTTCAAAGTGATAAAGTCTTCCTTAGATTTTTCCAGCTCATTCAGCATGGATGGCCTTGAGTAATTGTTCTCCTAGTAGCTCCTTAGATGTAGCAGTAGGTCTACTTTGGAGTTTAGATCTTCCCAATATTGACATGAATCATCACATGTCAATTTTACATGGTACAACCACATGGGCAGCAAGATGCCCAATGTGGGAAAACAATTTTTCCCCTCCCACCTCTTTTAAGTAAAACTGCTATGCATAAACAGTGGATACTATTTTAAAGAGTATTGTTTGTCTTTCTACCTGGGGATATATCCAGTTGCCTTGCACGGATTTTCTTTGTCTGGGGAAGCTGTACCTGTTTGTCCCCTTTTAAGGAACCCCAGATGTTGCTGGGAAGAGAAGAGCAAACTAGTATAAGGGCCAAGGAGATATGAAGGAGAGAGATAGGGCCACCAATGTTCTTTAATTTTAATAAAACATCTCTAGTGAATTAAACTGGTCCCTGTTCAAGGCCACCAGTCAGGGGAGCACTTGACTCCAGAAAGAAGCTTATTACCACTGGAAAGAGCAGTTTGGCCTTAGTGGTTCAGTTTCTCTCTAGGACCTAGATTTTCTTGGGAGATGATTCAACCTGTGGCTGAGGTTAGAGACTCTCCCCTCCCAGCCACTCTATCACTGTTGGTGTTGTGGAAATGATTGAAAGTGTATGTAAGCATAAAGAGCTGAGTAGCTAAGGAGCTATAATATGAGAGTCAGATCCACTTTTTCATTTTGTATTCATCTCCCTGCCTCCTTTAAAGAAACCACTATCTGCGTGTCTACATCAAAGCAGAGGTTCTGGGTAAATGTGGTGGTGGTGGTGGTGGTGGTGGTGGTGGTGGTGGTGGTGGTGGTGTGTGTGTGTGTGTGTGTGTGTGTGTGTGTGTGTGTGTGATCATTAATTTATTTGCACCTGTAAAAACATCTTAATTACATATGTTCTCAAACACCTATCTACATGCATAGCAGAATGTACATCACATTGGACAACCTCTTTTTGCAGGAACCTCAGAATAGCTACAGAGAATGTGGAACTCCAGGACATCAAGTAAGTTTTCTGTGAAGCAACAAAACAGCTATTAGGTTGGGAATAACTTCCTGGGAATTATGACTTATAAATAAAACACTCTGCAAGGATAAAAAGCATCCTTATATAGGTGAGGTTTTGAGTTATTAATTTGCAAGTAAAAGAGTACACTCTTATTTTGCACTCTAATGGTGACAATCAGTTGCATTGGTTATAATATAAAATTAACATACTCAAAATGCTGTGAAACAGCCACATGCAAAAATAAATTTTTTTTTAAATGGACTACTGTCTTATAACATAACCAAAAATTAATTTAAAAAATTGATTAAAGACTTGAATGTAAGACCAGAAACCATAAAACTCCTAAAAGACAACAGCTCCTTAAAATAGGTCTTGGTGCTAATTTTGTGGATCTGACTCCAAAAGCAAAAATAAACAAGTGGGACTATATAAAACTAAAAAGCTTGTGTACAGCCAGGAAAATCTTCAATAAAATTAAAAAGCAACCTAGTGAATGGGAAAAAATGTTTGTAGATTATGTATCTGATAAGGGGTTAATATTCAAAATACGTAAAGAATTCATATAACTCAATACAAAAAGAAAAACACAAATAATTCAATTAAAAATACACAGAATCTGAATAGACATTAAAAAAAAACAACATACTTGTTCAGTGGCCAAGAGTTACATGAAACAATTGTCAAGATGGTGGCATGAGAGGAGCTCTTGAAACCTCTCCTGGAAAGACAATTTAAACAACTAAAATAAAACAAGAGAACACCTAAGCAACTCACAGCCTTGGCTGAGGGACCCACTCATTGTAAGAAAATACCTAAAGCTGGAAAAATGGAGGCAAGTGAGAAAGGAAGAAAGGGAGCTGTGTGGAGACCTGCTATGGAGTGCGACCTGGAGACCTACCCAGTGACCAACCCAGAGGCTGACCCGAGTCTAGCAGAGGAGAGACTGACTGAGGTGGGAGTGTGAAGACACAGGTACAGGAGCAGAACGACTCTGTGTGGGTTGGAGGCCTGGAATGGACAGAGGTGGCGGTGCAGATGCCAGAGCGCAGGGTAGACAGAAAAAGCAGGTGCAGCTGATGGTGGAAAGAGGCCTCGGTGGGAGTGTAGGCGGTGCAGCCAGGACATGGGGATGGTGGGCAGAGCGTGGGGCAGGAGGCTGGAGCGAGGCACCAGCAGCAGCCGGAGATCGGTGTGGGTGACCAGAGGATCCGGCTGCTGGTGCTTGAGTCGGGCAGCTAGAGCTGGGGACCCACGAAGTGTGAGGCTGGCAACTGGAGTCAGAGGTGGGTGTTCCAGTGGCTGGAGCGCCAACACTGGGAGTGTGTTGGTGGCTGAGGCGCAGAGTGGCCCTCCATAACATGGGCCCCCAACTGGAGTACTGTGTGGCCTTGGACACAGAACCTGGCTGCTTCCCCTTGCTCTTCCCCAGGGCTCACCCCACCTGCCCCACCCAGAGCCTACCTTCAGTGAACTGCTGCTGGGAGACCAACATTACCCTGTGACACAAACAGACTGCACCTTTCCCAACAAGTCCCACCCCCACTTTTCCTGCTGAAGCCAGCAGAGGCATCTAGAAGATGAAAACTGTAAGACTGAGAATGGTAAGCTAGTCTCGCACTCTTGGTTTAGTAGAGATAAGCACCTGGTCCAGAAGAATGGAGACCAGACTCTAGAAAGAGAAGAGGATTCTGAAAAGTTGTCTCTGCCTTCAACTGCCTGTAAATTAATTGTATCAAATGTCACTTGAGTTAGGTGCATCTGACGGCCAGATTATCTTCTCTGCATTCCCATGTTCATGTTTGTGATTCAGCCACTTTCTTGTGAGTTAGACCAGTAGGACCTGTTTCTTTCTCCAGTACCAAAGGAGGATACACAGAACCCTAGTGGGGGTTGTCAACAAAACAATTTTTGATCAGGGTCAAGTATTTGGAAAATGATACCAAGGGCAAAAAAACAAAACAAAAACTGGAGCTGTTTGTTTTCATTTATTTTCCAAGCTAAAGATCTGTGAAAGGTTTATGAAAACTATTTACCTACTATGTTTAACATTCATCCTGGCTCCATCTCACACCTTGAAAGTTTCAGTAATCTTTGGCTGACACAGGGTAATTAGAAGTAATCTACTTCCTCCCCTGCCCATTTTCCCAGATGTTGTGAGAGTGGAATATGAGCTGAAGGGAAGATTGGGCAATATTTTTAAAATTTATTAATTTCTCCAAATGCCTTGAATGGCACCACAGGCTTAAATCATTTTGTCCCTTAGAACTGCTTTCTACATCGAACTTCATACATTTCTTGGTATGCATAGCATTTGCCCAATAACATATAGACTAAGGCCCATATTCCTGAGTCAAATCTGTGTTTAGATTTAGTTTTAGTATTTTAGTTTGTTTACACTTGGCACTGAAACCACCAAAAATTTACATGAGCCAGTGCTTAAAAAAACACTCCCATCAGCTTGTCACTAGAAGCTGTTTTGGGTCCTAAATTTCCAGGGGAAAGAAGCTAAACATAGGTTTCCTGTTAAGGTCCTTGAGCAGTATTAGTTTCTGCCAAATGTACATTTTGAAGGTTAATGTTTTTAAAAAACCCATGAGCTAGAGAATGTTGGGTATATTTTAAAACAACTCTTAATTTAACAAAGTTATAAATGAGGCTGTCAGTTACCACAATTCATCACTCCTTGATCCAATAAATATTTATGAAGCACCTATTATCTGCCAGAAACTACATGTTCATTTAGGAGAAATTTAACTTTAAGATAAATTTGAATTTACTGTTGCCTTCCAAACAGTAAATATTACTGATGCATAAATAAACATTAGGTTTCAAGATAATCATCTCCATATTTTTGCTCTAAGGTTTTCCAAATTGACTATGTTAAGAAAAAAAAACTTTTGATATAGAATTATGCAAAGCAAGCCTTTCATTTTTAATGTTTATATTCTTAAATTTTCTTCCTCAATAGTCACTGAAATAGACAAAAGATGAAAATAAGATCTGATAACAGTGATATGTACTTTATACACATATCTACAGGAAATTTTACCCAATAGGATACTTTCTGACAGGAAAACAGCAAATAAAAATTCTGTAAGCAGGGTAGTCTCAAGCATAGGGCCATCTAAGGACTGTATCAATATCAACCTCATTTTATATTCTTGAAAATATGCGCATCACACAAACAGGCATCTCATTTCTGAAACAGGATTTAATGTCTAAAAATCATGCATTTTGGGTGAAGCCAGTATGGCTCAGTGGGTTAAGCACTGGCCCGTGTGGACCCATATGCTGAACTGGAGTGTACTACTCATGCGGGAGGCCCGCAGTTTGGTTCTTACTCCTTAGTTTGGCTCCTGGCTCATGGGGGCGGGCATCCCATGTGGGAGGCCCTGCGCCCTCCTGTGTGGAATGAAACCATGTTGAAAACTGATGACGTAACACTATGGAGACTGCTCTGGGGCATAATTGAACTGGAACCTCCCTCATGGGAGGCAAGAACCTTCACCACCATCCTGGTGGTTATCAGTTGTGCACGACAGTTCAGCATGTGGATTTGCATGGGCCGAGGTCAGATTTCAATCCCTGGACCTCACAATTGCAAGGCAAGTGCTCAACTTGTTGAGCTATCCCGGCATCCTTCAGTTCATTTTTTTTTTTTTTTATTTTATTTTTTTTTAAATTTATTGTTAAATTTGATGAGGTTACATTGGTTGGTAACAATTAGACAGTTTACAGATGTACAAGTCCACCTCACATCATTCATGCATCGTATTATGTGCACATCACTCAGTATCAGCTCCCCTTCCATCACCTTATATCTAGTGCCCACTCCCACCTCCCCCCACAACTGTCAGTTCATTTTTAAAGA
>PVKE010012798.1:0-37643 GCA_004027555.1 Craseonycteris thonglongyai
CTTGTTTTTTTCTTGTTGAGTTGTACAAGTTCTTTGTATATTTTTGATATTAGCTCCTTATCAGAGGCATTGTTTGCAAATATTTTCTCCCAGTTGGTTGGTTGCCTCTTTGCTTTGTTGATGGTTTCCTTTGCAGCACAGAAGCTTTTTAGCTTGATAAGGTCCCATTTGTTGATTTGTGCTTTTACTTCCCTTGCCATTGAGGTCAGATTCATAAAGTCCTCCCTGAATCCCAGGTCCATAAGTTTAGCTAACACCTCTTATGTGTGCTGTCTTAACATAATGGATTTACATCTTCCCAGTCTTGTCTTTCTGTAGTCCATCTTCCACATAGCAGTCATTTGAAGTACAAATTATAGCATGTTGATCTTCTGCTTACAACTCAGAAAATCCTTCCCTTCCCACTGCACCCCAAGTAAAATCCAAGTGCCGCAGTGTGCCTTAACATACCTCTGTATGATAGCTTCTACCTTTCTGACTTCATCTACTCATTTTTCACACTGACTTTCTTTCTGTTTGTTGAGTCCTTGAAGCTTGTTACTCCTTTACAACCACAATGCTTGCTTTTCTTTTTTTGCATAGAAATTTATTTTCCTCGATTTTTCTTGGCCAGCATCTTCTTTTTATATAGTTTTTAATCCATTGTCACCTCCTGAGAGCCCTTTGTTACTACCATAGTTAAATGAGCTTGCCTTACCTCTTTACTCTTAATCTTGTCTTTTTCATCACACTTTTAAGCACTGAAATTTTCTCATTTGTTTACTAAGTTGTCTGTGTTTCCTTACTGTGTATCAGCTGCTTAAGGGCAAGGGCTCTTATTTGTTTACTGACATGTTCTAGAACCTACAAACAGTGCTTAGCATACTTGTATATCCGCTCAGTAAATAATTTTTGAGCTGCTGTGGGCTGGCGCCCTGCTCTCACCCCGCCCACCGGGAAGTGCCGCCGCCCTGCTCCACAGTCCCTGCTCCACTTTAGGCTCTGTGATCTGATTAGGGCACTGCGTGCTGTCCCTTGAGTTCGGATGTTAAATTGTCCACAGTCTTGTGGGGCTTCCACGCTCCCTAGGTCTTGGCTTCCAGCCCGCCCTCGATCCAGCTCCACTGTGACCGTAGTCCCCCAACCCCCCTTGGTTTTTGCCAGCCCCGGGCCGCGCTCCGAGTCTCTGTCCCCGAACCGCTGCTTCCCTTTCCCTCTCCCGCTCTCCCCTTTTTCTCTAACCTTTGTGTGTTGTTCCGTGTTGTGTGGTTCTCTTAGTTGAGGTTTCTTCTCAGGGTTTCCCCTGTGGATTCCCCTCTGTTCACAAGGCCCTTCCCAGGCAGTTATGGGCATTCTCCTCTCATGCCACCATCTTGGATCTCCCCAGTAAATAATTTTTGAATGAATGTAGGTTGGGAGCAAATATTTTTGAAAATAGCAAAGATGAGAGAGAATGATCCTGTTAAGTTGGTGAATATACTATATATTCTTCCATTAGCCCTAAGACCCGAGTCCTTTAAGCCAACTAAGTGACCTTGTTTTCTTGCATGAAGGTAAACAAAGGAGTGCATCTGTCCTTAGCTGAATTTCCTGAACTAGTAGATTTCTTTGTTGGAAGCTTTCTTAGAAGTACCAAAAGTAGGGATATTTCTCTCTTCTTTTTTTTTTAATTGTTAAATTTATTGGGGTGACATTGGTTGGTAGCAGTTGCATAGTTTCCAGGTGTACGATTCTACATTACATGGTCTATGCATTGCAGTATGTGCTCACCATCCAGAATCAGCTCAGCTCTTCCTGCATCATATTTTAAAATTTGAAAGAGAGGAATGTAAAAGAAAATCATTAATAAATATGAAAGAAGCAGCTATGAAGAAGCAGAATTTTATAAAGGAGTTTAAATAAAAGGGATAAAGAAAAGCAGTATATAAGAAAGGAAAATGGAAAATATAAAACCAACCCATATAAATCATCTGGCTTTCACTGACACCTAAATCGAGGTGTGGTTTCTGTTTACTGCTGTTGAGATTGGCCTCTCCTGACACCCCTGGCTGGGTAGGAGAGCAGAGACCTAGTTATCAGCGGATGAGGAGGAAAGTTTCTGCTTGCTGCTTGTTCTTCTCTGAATCCTTCCCATTGAGGGTGTTAGGGTGTCTTCTTCCAGACTTGTGAAAGTGGAAATCCAGAGTCTCCTCTTGGATATTGCTGGTGATGGGGTATGCCTCATTCTCTACCCGCCCCCCCCCCCCACCCGCCCCCCTCCCGTAGTGTTTGGCTGAAGTATAGTGGTTATTGTCTAAAAGTTTCTGTTTTGATAGGTTGTCTTTTATCTGATTCTTTAATAAGACAGATCAGGTTTTTGTCTGTGCTTGTTAGCATTCCTGATTTCTAGGCTTATTCAGCTCCAAGATTGGAATATATAAGGCAGAAAGAAAACCTAGGTGTTCTCTATCATGTCATTCTTTGGATTGCAGGATTTCTAGATGATCTGCCTCCTCCTTTCTATCTTTTAATCTTTTTTTTTTTTTAATTTTTAATTTTGTTTAATTGTTTTGAGAGAAGGCGAGAAAGAGAGAGAGAGAGAGAGAGAGAGAGAGAGAGAGAGAGAGAGAGAGAGAGAGAGAGAGAGAAAGAGAAAGAGAAGTGGGGAGGGCCCTGAACAGTCTCCATAGTTGTACATCATTAGTTGTGACATGGTTTTATTCCACACAGGTGGATGTGGGGCCTCATGGGGTGGGAACCAAACCAGGGGCCTCCCATGTAATTTTTATTTGGTAGTCAGAAATAATCGAACACACAAGGAAACAAGTCATCAATCAAGATCTGGCAAAAACAACAGATAACAAAAGCAGAGCACCAGAAACTACATGTATTGGAATTAACCTGAAAATGTTTTAAAACAAGTGTGTTTATTATGTTTAAAAGATGACTTTTGAATCAGGCCAAATTGGAGTAACAGGGAATACTCTGTCTGCCTGAAGCAACAAAGAATACTCTGTCTGCCTGAAGCAACAAAACAATAGAAAAATAAAACTCTGAGAAAATAAATGAAACAACAGTTTTTCAGACATTGTACATTAAGCAACGAAGGACAGTGATCATTGAAAAATTGGGAACCAGTGTGATGAGCCCTGTGTTTGCATTGGCTTACTACCAGGAAAGCATTTCTAGGCTATGGAGCAGGGATTAAAACTGAGGCAGAGCTTGGTTTATTCTTTGTGGATGAGACATAGCCGGGAGGTCATTGACATAAGGTGGCTAGAGTGTGCACATGGGAGAGGAGAGAGGTAGAGAGCTTCAGAGATGAGCAGAGGGTCCCAGGGAGTACTTAGTTGCGTCTGATCAGTGTGCATGCATGTGTGGAAAGTACCAGAGTCTGGGGAAAGACAACCAAATGCATCAGAGGGGAAATACCCTGAGCTCATACAGGGCTAGGAATAGTTGCTATTGCCATCAATGTGAGTAGAAAAATCTCATAAATCATGGGATATTGGGAAGAGAGTATTTACAAGGATTTTAACTCAGTGGGGGGCAAAATTAGCCCTTGACTAAAACACTCCTCTGGACCAAACAAAAAAAAAATTAAAAGGTGGGGGGCGGCATGGAAAATATCAAAGGCTCTGTTTCCAAATAGCGACAACCCAAAACAAATCCACAGAAAATTTTTGGGAATACAAACATATAGAGCACTCAGCAAGGTAAAATTCACAATGTCTTGCATACAATAAAAAATTACCAGGCATGAGAAAGATCAGGAACATATGACCTATAATAACAACAAAAATTCACCATTTGTAACCAACTCAAATGATACCTATGTGGAAATAGTAGATAAAAATATTAAACAGTAATTTTTACTGTATTTCATATATTTAAGAAGATAGGGGAAATATTGATCCTTATAAGCAGAGATATGGGAGATTAAAAAAAACAAAGACCTAATTAAACTTTCAGAGATGAAAGCTATGTCTGAGATGAAAAACACACAGGATAGAATTAATGGCAGAAGAAAAGATTAGTGAAGCTGAAGTCATAGCAATAAAAACTAACCACAGTGAAACACCAAGAGAAAATAAAAAACATGAACAGAACATATATATAATAGGGGAATTTGAATGTCCAACATGGATACAGTGGAGTCTCTAAAGAGAGAGAGAGAGAGGAACACAAAAAAACTTTTGGAGAAATAATCGCTGAAAACGTCCCAAACTTGATAAAAACTCTAAATTCTCATATCCAAGAAGCTTAACAAATCTAGAGCACAAGGAACATGGAGGAAAATATCACATCATAATCAGTTAGACCAGTGACAAAAAAATCATAAAAGCAGCCAGGGAAAAGACAAACACTTTATACAGAGGAACAGAGATGATGATGACAGCAAATTTTTTGTTGGGACTAGTATAAACCCAGAAGACAGTAAAGCAATATCTTTAAAGTACTGAAGAAAAAGAATTGTCAACCTAGAATTATTTACCCAGCAAATATATATACAAAAAGTACAGTGAAGTAAAAACTTAAAAAAAAAAAATTATTGTCCACCTAGAATACTCTACCCAGCAAAGTTGTCCTTCAGAAGTGAAGGAGAGGGGAAGCCGGGATGGCTCAGTGGGTTAGGCGTTCACTTTGCAGCCCCTGGGACCGAGGATAAAATCCCGGCCCCGGCCATGCGGACCCATATGCTGAACTGGGGAGTGCCCCCAGTTCAGTTCTCACCGGGGCGAGACCCCGGCCCAGTTCCTGCCCTGTGCATCCCCAAGCCCGCCTGTGGAATGAAACTATGTGGAAAAACCAATGATGTGCAACTATGGAGACTGTTCTGGGCCCTCCCCCTTCTGTCTGTCTCAGTATCGCTCTCTCTGTCAAAAACAATAAAGAAATCTTTAAAAAAAAAAAAAAAAAGAAATGAAGGAGAGATACAGATTTTCCAGCACAAAGCTTTGGAACTTCATCTCCATTAGACCTGCTTTACAAGAAATGTGAAAAGAATTCTTCAAGCTGATAAGAAAGGGCACGGATTAGTAATGTGAAAACATATGAAATTATACAACACATTGATAAAGTTAAGTAGTCAATTTCAGAATACTTTAATATGGTATTGTGTCAACAACTTTAGTATAAAGGTTAAAGGACAAAGGTATTAAAAATAAATATAGCTATAAATATTTGCTAACGGACATGCAATATAAAAAAAAGATGTCAGTTGTGACAACAAAAACAAAATGTGTGGGGAGAGTGAGTAGTTTTTGTATGCAGTAGAAGTTAAGTTGTTATCAGTATAAAATAGATTGTTATATACAAAATATTTTATGTAAGTCACATAGTAATCACAAAGCAAAAACCTATAGTTGATACACAAAAAATAAAAAGAAAGAATTCAAAGCAAAACAGTACTGAAAATTATTAATTCAGAAAGAAGACAGTAAGAGAGGAGGAAGGAACGAGGGAACTACAAAACAGCCAGAGAACAGTTAACAAGATGGCTTAGTAAATTCATACCTATAAATAGTTACATTAAATGTAAATGTATAAAGTTCTCCCTCCAAAGGATGGGCTGAAAAGATAAAAAATAGACCCAACTATATGCTGCCTACAAGAGACTCACTTTAGCTTTAAAGGCATATATGCTCAAAGTGAATACAGTGTTCCCTCGCCACTTGCGCTTCATGGTTTGTGGCTTCAGTGCTTCGCGGGTTTTTCCAAAATATTCATCAAAAAATAAAAATGAAAAAATACAACCATGTCGGCAGCCACATGGCGGAAAGGAGCGTTGTTTCATGTGGATGCGCGAGAGAGAAAGAGTCTCCGAGGGAGCCTAAAGCTTCTACGAGTCAAGTGAGCGCCTCTCCTCCGCCACCAACACAAGACTCTTTGCCTCTCTCAGAAAGCCATGTTGATTAATGTTTATTACTGTATAAGGTTTTGTCATTAACCTTATTAATTAGCACTGACACGTTTAAGTAAATACGTATACTGTTGTAATTTTTGTCTTAAATGAGTAAAGTATGAATACTGTTTCCATATTTAAAACATTCTTGTACCCGCATACACGAAAATTCCTAGGGGCAAATCCTACTTCGCGGTTTTTCAGCTTTCGTGGAAGGTTCTGGTCCCCATTAACCGCGAAAAACGAGGGATCACTGTAGATAGAAAAATATATTCCATGTACATAGTAACCAAAGAGAGCAGGAGTAACTACACTTCTATTAGATAACATAGACTTTGGTCAAAAGCTGAAATAAGAGACAAAGAAGGTCATTTATAATGATAAAGGGTCAAATCATCAAGAGGTATAATCAGAAATATACATGTACCCAATATCAGAGTGCATAAATATTTTAAGCAAATATTAATAGACAAAAGGGAGAAATCAGCAATGATACAATAGTAGTAGGGGAATTCAGTATCCTATTTCAGCAATGGATAGATCATACAGAAAATTGATAAGGAAATGTTGGACTATAGTTGAAATTAACACAGCATTATAGACAAAATAGACTTGACAAAATCTTCAGAACATTCCATTTGACAGCCGCAGAATACACATTCTTCTCAAGTACACATGGAGCATTCTCCAAGATAGATATATATTAAGTCACAAAACAAGTCTTAGTAAATTTAAGAAGATTGAAATCACGTGAAGTATACTTGCTGACCACAGTGATATGAAACTAGAAATCAATAACAGGAGGAAAACTGGAATATTCACAAATACGTGGAAATTAAACAACATACTCCTGAAAAATGAGTCAAAAAAAAACTAATAAAAAGGGAAATTAAAAAATATCTTAAGACAAGCAAAAATACTAATACAACATGCCAGAACATATGACATGGAGCAAAAGGAGTCCTAAGAAGGAAGTTTATAAGCGATAAACACCTACATTAAAAAAAAAAAAAAAAAAAAAAAAAAAAAAAAAAAAAAAAAAAAAAAAAAAAAAAAAAAAAAAAAAAAAAAAAAAAGGAAGAACTCAAATAAACAACCTAACTTTACAACTCAGGAAGCTAGAAAAAGAAGAAAAAACTAAAGCCAAACTTAGTAGAGTGAAGGAAATAACAAAGATAGAGTGGAAATAAATGAAATGGAGATAGAAAAAACAATAGAAAAGATCAATGTAAGGGTGAACTGGTTTTGAAACGATAAAATTGACAAATCTTTAGCTAGACTAAGAAAAAAAAATACAGAAAACTCAATATCAGTAAAAAGTTAAATAAGAAGAAATCAATAAATTCCTGGAAACATACAATTTACCAAGACTGAATCTTGAAGAAATAGAAAATCTGAAGACACCAGTAAACAGTAAGGAGAATAAATCAGTAAGCAAAAACCTCCTAACAAAGAGAAGCCTAAGAATAGATGGTGGCATGGATTGGTGAATTCTACCAAACATTTGAAGACGAATTAATGCCAGTCCTTCTCAAACTCTTTCAAATTATTGAAGAGGATAGAACACTCCCGAACTCATTTTATAAGTCTAGCATTACCCCAATACCAATGCCAGATAAGGACAATACAATAAAAACAAAATAAAACAGGCCAATAGCCCTGATGAATACATATGCAGAATTTCTCAACAAAATACTAGCAAACTGAATTCAACAGCATAGTGAAAGAATTACGAGTATACACTATGATCATGTGGGATTTATCCCTTGGATGCAAGGATGGTTCACCATATGAAAATCAATAAATGTGATACACCACATTAATAGAATGAAAGATAATAATCACGATCATCTCAATAGATACAGATAAATTAACACAATTCATCCTTTCATAATAAAAACTCAACAAATTACATGACATGGGAATGTACTTCACCATAATAAAGGGCATATTATGAGAAGCCCACAGCTAACATCTTATTCAACAGTTAAGCTGAAAGCTTTTACTCTAAGACAAGCTTTTCCAACCTGTGGCCCGCAGACCGCATGCGGCCCAGGATGGATTTGGATGCGACCCTACACAAATTCGTAAACTTTCTTAAAATGAGATTTATTTATTTATTTGTAGCTCATCAGCTGTTAGTGTAAGTATATTTTATGTCTGACTCAAGACAGTTCTTCCAATGTGGCCCAGGGAAGCCAAATGATTGGACACCCCTCCTGCTCTAAGATCTGGAACAAGACAAGGTTGCCCGTTTTTACCACTCTTGTTCACGATATTGATACTCCTAGTTAAAGTAATTAGGCAAGACTTAAAAAAAAGTAATAATAAAAGACTTGTTTTGGAAAGGAGAAGTATAATTGTCTCTATTCGCAGAGATATGATCTTATAGAAAACCCTAAAGACTGCACTAAAAAACTGTTAGAACTAATACATGAATTCAGTGAAGTTGCAGGATACAAAATCAATATAAAATCAGTTGCATTTCTGTAGGTTAACAATGAAATACTTGAAAAGAATAAAGAAAATCCCATTTACAGTGGGATTCAAAACAGTAAAAATTTAGGAATAAATTTAATCAAGGTGGTGAAGGATTTGTACACTAAAAACTTACCACTTTGATGAAAGAAATTGAAAAAGACAAATGGAAACATACCTTATGTTCATAGATTGGATGAATTAATATTGTTAAAATGTCTATACTACCAATATCATCTATGGGTTTAGTGCAATCGCTATCAAAATTCCAGTGACATTTTTTTTCACAGAAATAGAAAAGCTACCCTAAAACTAATATGGAATCACAAAGATACCTCCTATAGCCATAGCAATCCTGAGAAGTAATAACTAGGCTGGAAGCATTACATTTCCTGATTTCAAATTATATTAGAAAGCTATAATTATCAAAACAGTACTGTACTGGCATAAAAATAGATAAATACACCAATGGGACAGAATCGAGAGCCCAGAAATAAGCCCTCACATACTCAGTCAACTAATATTTGACAAGGGAGCCAAGAATATTAAATGGGGGAAAGGGCACTCTAATAAATGGTGTTGGGAAAAGTGGATAATCATATCCAAAAGAATGAAACTGGATCTCTAGCATACACCATTCACAAAAATTAACTCCAATTTCATTAAAGTCTTTAATGCCTGAAACTATAAACCTAGGAGAAAATTTAGGGAAAAAATTCCATGACATTGGTCTGTGCAATAATTTTTGGATATGATACCCAAAGCATAAGCAACAATAGCAAATATAAACAAATGAGACTACATTAAGCTAAAAAGCTTTCTTTGCACAGCAAAAGAAACAATGAAATGAAAAGGCAACCAAGGGAAGGGAGAAAATAAATGCAAACCATACATCTGATGATAAGAGGTTTGTATCCAAAATTTATTAATATAAGGAATTCATATAAGTAGCAAAAGAAAATTCTGATTAAAAATGGACAGAGTATTTCTTCAAAGAAGACAATACAGTTGGCCAACAGGTACATGAAACAATGCTCAAAATCTCTAATCATCAGAGAAATGCAAATCAAAACCATAGTTAGATATCAACTCACACCTGTTAGAATGGTCATTATAAAAAAAAACAAGCAAAAACAAGTCTTGATGATGATGTGGAGAAAAGGAACCCTTTTGTACTGCTCATGAGAATGAAAAATGGTATGGATGGCCCTCAGAAACATAGAATTACAATGTTATACAGCAATAATACTTTGCGTATGTATCTGAAGGAAGTGATTATCACCATCTTGAAGATATTTGCGTTCTCATGCTCAGTTGCAGCATTATTCACAATAGCCAAGGCAGTTAAAGAACCAATATGTGTCTCTTGATGTATGGATGAATGAATAAAGAAAGTGTGACACACAATCACACACATACACACATACTTTGGAATGTTATTCAGCCATAAAAGAAGGAAATTCTGCCATTTGGGATGACTAGGTCAGATATTAAGGACATTATGCTAAGTGAAATGAGATAGAAATGAATACTGTATGACCTCATTTATTTGTGGAATCTAGAAAAGCAGAGGTAGAACCAGAGTTGAATAGCTTTTGCCATGGGCTACTAGCCCCTAGGGTGTAGGGGAAATGGGGAGAGGCTGGTCATTGGGCAGAAACTTACAATTATAAGATGAATAAGTTCTGTGGATTTAATGTATAGCATTGTTACTATAGTTAACAACACTGTATTTTATACTTGAAATTTGCAAAAATAGTAGATACTAAATGTTCTCCCCATTTAAAAAAGGTTATTATGTTAGATCATGGAGATGTTAACTGACTTTATTATGGTAATAATTTTACACTGTATATGTATATGAAATCATCAAATTGTATACCTTAAACTTACACAATATTATATTTCAATGAAGCTGGACAAAAGTAAGCATATTATGTAGATTTATGGTGATAACCCCACTGAATAACTAAAACCCTTGATAGTTAAAGTAAGTTTTGAATTGCCAGTTGGACTGGGACTAGAAATATTCATTTTTATTTTTTATTGTTTCTCTGTCTATTTTTTTCTCTCTCTTCTTTATTTTATTGTACTATTTTTATATTTTTACCCAGGTATGGTTGTCAGTTGGGAGTTCTCCTTATCAAGGTCAGATATAGGATGTATAGAATAGCCAAAATTAGTATAACAAAAAATATTCACTAATCCTTACTCAACATCTTTCTTAGGCCAACACTGTCATTGTCTTGTCATTCTTGAGATGATGTGCGATGTTGCAGACAATTGACAATTCAATGTGGAAGTTTGGTCCAAATCACAGAAAAATGAAATTGCAAGTCTTGTAAAAGATAGGGCATTTCATGAAGCCTCTAAACATTTATATTTATGACCAAATTGAATCACTGATAAATGTAGACCTGGCAATTAATGGCTAAAGAAATGTTTTGAAATTGAGCTTTATTTTTCAAGTTAAGTTTCCAGTTAGACTATTTCCTATTTACTTTGAAATTTTAGTCATTGTTTTATGTAGATCAAAATTCTTTTTGCAGTGTTGTGTTTTTTTGTTTTATTGTTTTTTGTTTTGGTTTTAATTCTTAGATACTGTGGACCTTCTAATGTCCTTTATAAATTAAATTACGGGGGGTGGGGGTGGGGGGGGGCAGTACTTAGATTAAGGCATAGGAGCCCAAGGATAGAAAATAAAATCGTCATTCTGCCAGTCTGTATATTAGACTTAATTCACAGGGCTGTGATTGCTTTTTGAATAGTTTTCAATTGTCAAAGAGTTGTAGTTTATATTGACAAGATAAAATGAAGTTCATTTTATTTGTGGGTTTCTATAAGCTACTCATTGAGTTGTATATGTTGGAATACGGACTGTAGTATAACACTTAAGCTGTTTTTATATGTGTTACAAACCACTGTAAACAAGGACAAAGAAACAGTACTGACGCTGAACACTGACAGCGAAGGGCTTGGAAGTAATTGTATATATTAGCCAACCAAGGATGCAGTACTTGTAAAAACATGTTACTTTTACAACAAAGGCTTTGGCAAACTAGTTAGTCCTGCACATAGCTGGAAAAACAGACTATAGACCACATTCAGTATATTCACATAGTCACCTTTATTTGTTGTCTTTGAACCCAAACAAAAGCAGCATATCTGAAGAATTTTGAAGTAACCTTGAATGTTGAGCTCTGTAAGAGAAGCCCTGGTAATTAGTTTGTCAAAGACGGGGACTGATTAAGCACTTAATGTTATAATTTATATTGTACTTTAAAAATGTGTCAAAGAAATTTGTTTTATTTAAAAAGTTTTTATAAGCCAGATCTTTTATTTACTGTCTATATTTTGTTAAAAAAATTATAATAATGATCAAGGCCTATGACATTTTCTTAATACCTTCTTAATAATTAAACTTAAATTCTGAATCATTTTAGTATATAGATTTTTTTCTTCACATTGGAAATGATCTTAGTGACTATTTTTAAAAAAGATTTGTGTCCATATTTCAAGTGGAACATTTTAAAAGGTAAAATAAAGTGATTTTGTCTTGAGAACTGTGGTTTATCCCTACCCTACTTCATAACAGTCACTGTTTATTTCAGTGAACACTTTAATAGTCACTTTCACTTTTTATATTACGTAATTGAACTATATTCATTGCGTTAACTACCTTTGAGGTCTAACAAATTGTTTAATAACTTAGATGGAATGAATTTTTTTTATTAATTTTTGCATCTAGCTGATATTAGGTAGATAGTTAAATTTGGAAATATTCACTTTTGAGTAGAATATTCATGATTCAGTTTTTCTGGGAATACTGTTTATGAGAGAAGTTTTCCTATAACTTCAAAAAAAATTTTTTAAACAGAAGAGAGTTTTATACATAGAGCAATTTGACTTTATTGTCACAAATGAAAAAGAACAGAGCTTGTAATACTTAAATTCATTACTGAGCTGGTCTTTTTTGAATCTCAGTCTAAGAAGATGTTTGGGAAACTTGTAGCATAGTCTTAGAAATTTATTAAACATTATATGGATTTATGTAGAATTTAGTTTATTTAACATGTCAGCAAAATAAATTAAAAAAAATCAATCTTGTGTACTTCTTATTTATCTAAGAAAATTGTTTGATTAAAGATAATTGTTACTTTAGCAAATCTAAAGGTTAAAAATAGGTTTATAAAATCACTTTTCAATTTTTACTCTTGAAGAAAATTAATTAAGATTAATTCTGTTATTGTTTCATAGTTTTTACTTCCCCCTCTGGTGATTGGTATAGATAGATAGATGCAGATGTAGATATATATGAGTATATGATAGTAGTTAATTGATGTGTTATATCTGCATGTATTGACATGGTTTACAATGAAAAATTCCACATTTTCCAGATTTAGAATTGTCAAAATTCATCTAGGTAGCAGTTAGTTTTTATAAACATACTTTTTATTGTGCTTAAAGTCAGAAAACAGTGACATTTGAAAGCCTATGCTTTTCTAACATATGGCTTCAATTTGCATTTTAATCAGAATATGGAAGTCATTATTCTGACATCTGAAACTGAGGTAGCAATAAAAAATTATCACTAACAGGACAAAAGACACAATTTATTTTGTGTTTATTACTGGGTGGCCTTCTTGAAACTTTCCTGAACTTAATTGATTCCAGATAGTAGAAAATTGCAATTAAATTATGACATTTATTTTGCATGCATTTAAGTTGAACTGTCTTAATAGGATTTATATAAAGTAATGATTAATATCCATTAAGATATATAGCATATGTGTACAAACACATAATTAGATAGATAGATAGATAGATATAGATGAAGGACCAAAAAGTTTCATTTGGGAGTGCTAAATGACTTAATTATAGTTAATAACTCTGAAATGGGAATGTTGGTAAAAAAGAAGAATTTCAGGTTTTTTCTAAATATTATTTTGAGTCTTATAGTGAGGGTATATTCTACAATAACATAATTTATAATATGATATAAGATTTCACATACGGGTATTTCTAAATTTTATTTGAGCTAAAATATACAATTACAATGATTTAAAACACTGTTCAATAAATTATTAAAATACATCTAATGAAGAAAAATTTACATTGTTCTACAATCTAGAACTTTGTTATCTTAATTTTCCAAGATAATCTTAATTTATGCATTCACCAAATATATGAGGGCTGCCTGGAAAATACCCAGCCATGTATGATGAAAAATAAAAGCATTTATGGCTGGATTTCTATCAGACAGGCCTCTATTTTGCCTCTTCATGTTTCATACGTAGGGCTAAGTGTTGGGGAAAACAGTGATGAACAAAAAAACATGATTCTTGTCCTTGAGAAACTCAAGACTTGATGAAGCAAATGTAGATTCATTACAGTATGATTTGCTAAATATTATTTCAGCGATGTGGAAGAAGGGCAGAACAATTTGCCATGTAATATAAGGAAAGATTTTACTGAGAAGGTTGATTTGAAGGATGAGTAAGAATTTTCCAGGTAGGTACCAGTAAGCAAGGCAAAGAAATTCTCAGCAGAGGGAGCATTATATGCAAAAAAAAAAAAAAAAATGAAGTACTGAGTTTCCCTGGCAAATTTAGTCATCCTCTGTTCACTTATTTACTCTTTATTCACTTATATTTATTGCACACCTAGGTACCAGGCACTGTGTTGAGTTCTTTGAATGTCATAGTGAACCTGACAGACGTGTTCCTATTACAAAATTCAGTTTGGTGTGGAGAATAAACAAGTAATTAAAATCATAATGGGTGTTACAAAGGAGAGTCATAGGGTATTATAGGTGTATGTATAAATATAAATATGGGAGAAGCTTCTAGAATATTGAGTGATATGAAATTGGCCTGGATAGGAAGGGGGTGGGGGTCTAATTGTGAAGGGCATCATATACTGAGCATAGGAGTTTAAATACTATCTTATTAAAAATTAACTACAGAAGTTCCATAGCATGATCAGACTTCCTATTTTAGGACAATCATTCTGAATGTACTCTTAAGGATGGGTTGTAGTAGGGACAGACTTTTAACATGGCCAATTGGAAGGGTTTTTATAGTATTTAGTCAATAAAAAGTTTTAATTGCTTAGAATTGGCATTTAGACTGTAAAGAGAAGATTAGGGAGTGGCAATCATTTGAATTTTTAAATCTTATTTTCAATTCCATTTGATACTCTTTTCAGGAGACCTCGCCTGAGCAAATAAAGCAAGTTCATAGTCTTACTTCACATCTTTCCTTTCTCTGTACACAGCTTCTCCATAACAACTATTAATACTAATGTCTTCTAACTTATTTCACAAAGTAAGACATGTCAGACTATTCTTGATTAGCACCTTTGTGTTTGCTAGACTTTTGTCAAATCCTGATTTATTTTAAAACTTTACACCATTTTTCCATGATAAGAATTTGTAGTTTTTTGTTGTTGTTCGTTTGTTTGTAGATAGTGGTTGTTCTCCAATAAAACTTTATTATGGACACTAAAATTTGAATTTTATATGATTTTTACATGCCAGGAAGGACTATTCTTTTGATTAAAAAGAGTTTTAGTTGCCTAGAGCTGCTGCAACAAATTACCACAAACTGGGTGGCTTAAGGTAACAGAGATATATTTTCACACAGTTTTGGAGTCCAGAAACCTGAAATTCTGGTATCAGCAGGGCCATATTCCCTTTGAAGTCTCTGGAAAAGAATCTTTCCTTACCTCTTCCTGTTTCGTGTGGCTCTTGGCAATCCTTGGAATTCCTTGGATTTAAACTGCATTGTTCCAATCTGTGCCTCCATTGTCACATGGCCTTCTACCCTGTATGTGTGTTTCTGTATCTGAATCTCACTTTCCTTTCTCTGATAGATTACAGTCATTCAATTTAGAGCTCACCCTAATCCTATATGACTTAACCTTGTTTAAATCTGCAAAAGGCCCTATTGCGAAATAAGGGTATGTTGACAGATACCTGGGTTAGAATTCAACACGTTTTTGAGGGAAACAATAGTCAACCTACAACTCTGTTTAAAAATGTGAAGACCATTCTTAGGGCCATTCAAAATAGGTAGTGGGGTGAGTTTGGCCCATGCTGTATTTGTTAACTCCTGCTCTAGTCAGAGTTGGCTTTTCATTTATTCTCTGATTAAACATCTTTTCCTTATTGGGAAAGGAGGTGAGAATTAACATTTATTGGGCTCCTATTATCTTCCAGACATTTTTGTGAGTATTTTGACATCTTTTATCTTATGCAATAAACCCTAAAGGCAGACGTTATCATCAGCAGCTCAGGAAACAGACTGAGAACATTGTTAAATTACTTGCTCAAGCACACATCACATAGGTAGCAAATAGTGAATCTAGGATTTAAAAGTGAATGAGTGACACTAATGTTTTCCTCTTCCTACTATATAGGTAGTGACTTCACACTACTCCCTGGAATAGATTCATTAGACGTGCTAAATAATGAAGTCTCAGGAAAGACTGGAACTAGGGAAGCTACAGGGAATTCAGCAGTAGGGACCTTTTTTAATACAACACTACCGTTAAAGTGACTTGGCCTGCCATCCCCACACTCCCCCACCACTCCACCTCACCACCCCACCCCGCCCTTCTCCTTGCCTTTACCCTCAATTTTTAAATCCTTGAGAGGGATAAACAATTGGCCTGATTTGGGTATTGTGTATTGGGGTCCTGGATCAAACAGACATAGCAGGATTGGGAAAGCAAGGCAAGGGGTCTTAGCCAACATTTGACTTCTGGAGTATTCTTCATGAATTAAACAGCAACCTGTCAATGACATCTTTTGCATCATGCACATTCATGTGGCTCCTTTGTGATACTGCAGGTCAAATGGAATAAATCCCTTTTAAAACATGGGGTGTGTTTTTGTTATTTTTATTTTATTTTATTTTATTTATTTATTTATTGAGAGAGAGAGAGAGAGAGAGAGAGAGATAGAGAGATACAGAGACAGAGAGAGAACTGAACTGGGGGAGCTCCCAGTTCAGCATATGGTTCCGCACGGGCCGGGGCCGGGACTCGATCCCTGGTCCCCGGCGCTGCAAAGTGAGCGCTTAACCCACAGAGCCACCCCGGCTTCCCCTGTTTTTGTTATTTCTTGGTCATGTACCTAAGACAGTACCAATTCTAAATTTAGAAGCATTTTCTATAAGTAGTTTATATTCTTTCTGTTCTCCCATAGCACTTAGTTTATGATTCTGTTGAAATGTTCCGCCCTTTTCTCCCCTCTTCCCTTCTTTTCTCCCTTTCTCCTTTCCTCTTCCGCTTCTGCTTCTCTTTTCTGTCATTAGACTGTTAAGCTCTTTCAGAGTTGAGATTTTATTTTAATCATCTTTGTATTCTAATGAGACAGATTTTGAGAAGATGTTGGGTCAAGAGTTTTCAGGGAGAGTGAACAGCAAGTAAATAGGCCCTTAGATGGGAGCAGCTTGGATTCATTTGGTTTCTAGCCTAGAAGAATGCTATGGCCGGACAGAATAGTAGGAACTGAGATTGGAAAGACAGGCAAAGGACAGTTAGTTCATATTTAGGACATTGTCAGCTGTGGTTAAGGAGTTTAGATTTTTCTCTTCTTTTCTTTTCTTCTTATTTTTTAAATGTTTAGTAGAAAGCCATTGGAGACTTTCAAATGACAGGGTGATATGATGCAATTTGCCTTTTCACACAGTTACTCTAGTTGATTTGGGAAGAAATCATTGTGGAGTATATGGACAGCAATGTAGGAAGCCTTGGAGCCAATTCTCAGGCTATTGTAGCAGATTGTAAGAGCTCCAGAAAATTCAAATGTCATGTAAAATTAAACTCTACTGATAGTTTAAGTGCAGATAAATTTTGCTTAGCATCAAAAATTTATACTAGTTTGTTTTACTCTTTACCAAAGAAAACTTTGCAGTCAGTACAGGGAACATATACCTCTCGCTCAGTGCCATTCCCCCCGCACTTTCTCTTCTATCAGTTGTTTGAAAAAAAAACCCGTATTATATTAAGATCTGCTATGAGGCACGCTCCAGTAAATTTTTACTTGCACTAGTGAAAACATAGTTATCTCTTTAATAACTTACTGTTCTTTCCCTGAATTGTATCCTGATATTTCTTGACTGGGAGACAAAGGGGTGAATTATAGCTAGCATGTTGTTAATTACCCTTAATCTTGGAAATACCCATGGGAGTGGTAAGTCAGCCATCTTAGGGGTCATGATGCAAGAGAGGTTGAAACCCCTGTTCCAGATGAAAGATAACCATGTTATTTATTTATTAATCACTTTGTTTTTATGATAGTCAAAATTTATTTTTAAATTAGAACATTTATATAAAAGTGATTGATTAAATTTAAAGTGCTATGCAAATATAAAGGATTTTAATTCACAGTATCAATATAAATCTTTATTAATCTCTTTGAAAAGTAATTATAATTCACATCTTTATTAGTAGGCTCTTGAAACTTAATTCTTGTGGCTCTGTCTTCGTAGTCTGGACTATTGTACCCATGTATATAAATGTGTATTTTTACATGTATAAGTAGCTTCAGTAATTTTTATCTTAATTTTATTTTACTTTTACGAGATATTTTAAAATATTTTACTTAATAGCTGTTCATAATCATCCTTTCATTAAAAAAAAAATGACAGTTTGAGTGACCACAATAAAACAATTACATTATTTAACTTTCCAGCAAAAAATTAATTATGCTGTATTTTTGTTGTTGTTGATTCTGTGAGAAGGTAATTTAGTTCTTGCTAACAGTTTATAGACTTAGAAGTGCTATGGTTTTTTTGTTTTTTGGTCATATAGCACATTATATATACACACACTTGTTGGAGAAAGGGATTCATTGACTATACTACTAAGAACCTGATGTTTTTTATTTCCATTTTTGGTGTTAAAAATTGCTAATAAAATAAAGTCCCTATGAAGTATAGACTATACATATTTGGAAGTACTAGAAAGGAAACATTACATTTAAAGAAGGCTGGTTTTAATTACTAACTAGGCATATATACAGTATGTGTTTATAAAATATATGTTTGGATTCTGAATTCTTATTAGAGTAATTTATAATGGAAATAAAAGTCAACAGCAGAGGCAAACTACTACAGAAAATGGTGAGAAATTGTGGTATTAAGGGGAATGATTCACAATTAGGATCTATTACATTCTTTTAAAGAACACACATACAAGTGTAGATTAATAAAGCGTAAGTTCATTTACGATATATATATTAACAGCTCGGCCTGGTAGAACGCAGCACAGATTGAGCAGTTTTGGATTTTTGCCAATTCCTGTTTACTTTGTTAAAGCCATAAAAAGGTAATCTGGTTCCTTTCGACTTAAGTAAGACAAAGAATTCAATATTGAAGCACTGTTTATAGGTTGTTTTATTTTAGTTTGGTGTCAGGATAATGTTTAGCATTGTGTTCAATTAGTGTGAACTAACCATTTGAAGTGCCAGATTCTTAAATGTCTTACTTCCATTAATACAAAATACTAAGGGCTCCATTCATTCCAAGTTCTTTGCTCCATGGGTGCCAGCCACGCAGACTCCATAAGCAGGCCTTTCTGGGGAATAATCAAGACTCATGACCTCCAGGTTTGTGGCACTGGCATTTCAGTGTCTGACACGTCACTTTTTATTTTTATGACCTCTATTTTAATCCCTAGTTTCTTTCTTCCATTTTAAGTTATATGTGTAATTGAATTTGTATGATATTCCAATGTAGTTAGATATAAGCGTAATTTGGCAGTGCATTCTGGAAAGGTATAACAATAAATAAACACAAATAAAGCTTTAATGCAATTTAGGATATTGACCTTCAGTAGGTGAAATTCTCAGTTAGTTAAAGATAGCAGTGTTGTTTCTACTGGTATCAGGGTCAGATATCTGTAAAATGGTGAAGTAGGCAACTTTTTGTTTGGTACTCTAACCTTTTTCAGCATTTCTGTTCCTATTTCTGTTTTTCTTCAGTTGCCTATCCTTATCAGCTAATTTTTCATTAAGTGTCCTGTGTCCAGAGATATTTGCAATTTAATGCTAATATTTGTTAATGAATGAAAAATCCTGAATGTCTAACAGAATACAATAATACAAATGTGGTTTCAGGCACTGTGAGAGGAAATGAAAATCTGTTTTGGAGGTGAGAGGGACTTTCAACATCTCTTAAATCCAAATAGGCAAATAAGTCTCTGATTATCAGTCATGCTGGATCTAGAGTCTCACTTTGGCTTTATTTTGTCTAGCCTCAAACAGTAACTTCTCTATATATTACAACAAATTCAGTTATTCTCTGAATTTGGTACATAGATAAATTACTGTAGCTACAGTTGTATAGTCTAGTACAACTCTTGGCTTTTAACCTTTTATAATTTCCTATTCAGAATATTAGAACTGGGAAACAAATCTGTAGCCCCTTTACACTTTGATGATACTTTTTTTCCTGGTTTTAATTTTATGCATGTGTGTGCATGCATGTTAGCATATATGTATGATTGCATGTGTGTGCATATGCATGTACAGATACTTCCTTCAAACCTACTCCTTGGACTCTAGATCTTTGCTCCAGCTCTTTCAAGTCTCTGAGTACCATTGTTTTTTTCCTTGTAGGTTTACGTGTAATATGCGAATCTGTAGCGGAACAAATGTCTATGATTTCTTGTTACCAAGAGAAGGCTAAGGAATTGTTGTTTTTGATTACTGAGTTTACTACCATGCCATGTATGGTACTATTAAGTTGGTAGTCAGTAAATATTTATTAAAGAAATGAATAATTTCACTTTTGTTTATTACTTCCTCTTGGTGAATAGACCAATTTATTGTTATGAAATAGCCTTCCTATATCTCTGTTATCATAATCCTATATCTAAAAAAGAAACACTGGCAGTGGAATAGGATTAACATTATTGATTTAATTAAGCCAATAGCCTTGTAAAAGAAGGTGCATTACCTAAACAAAATCAGCATTTTGTTTAAATAGAGAAAGGAAGTGAAGGAAGGGGAGAGGGATGTTGGATAGTCATCTAACAGTTATTTATTACATATGCTAATCTTGCCCATATAAAAAATATTTTATATGCTAATTAAATGAAAAGTCAAATTTAGATATAGTTCTTTATTCTCCACTTTTGAATTTGAAGTTAAGCAGACTCTAAATTATTATAATATTTGATATTTATCACTAATGGTTGAGAAAACTCAGTTGAAAGGAAAAATGACTCAACTCTATTATTTTGTTGTGAAACAAAATTGAAGTGTAACTTTAAATCTCAACATTTGTGTTTTTGTTTGTTGTTATCTTTTCTTAGTTTGTTTTGAGCCTAAGTGCAAGAAGATAACATTGTGGTGTGGGGGGTGGCGGAAATAAAAACCAATGCTTTTCTTAAATTTTATTATGTTCAAAGAGGAAAAGTAGAACATACCGGTAACAGTACATTATTTCATCTTGTCACATTGGATAGAACATGACAGAACATATATTTACAAAAGTACTCTTCTGTAGATCCAGATGACTGCTGTCAATTTGGAAACATACCATCTGCTTATTGTTTAAATTCTTGGATAACTTACCAACCCACATCTATAAACAGAAGTAATGTTCTTCATAGCCTTAAAACCACTGCTGAGATCCATTGTCTCCATATATAATGCATACGTATTTTCTGTTTACTGACTGAAAACAGATTTTCACATTTATAATGTCAAAAATACCAAGTTAATTTCCTTAACATGAAGGATAATGGATTATACTTTCTGCATTTGAAATTGTTCTAATACAATTTGAGGCATATTTATTTACACTTTGGTAAAACACATACCTAAAAACTATCAGTAAATAAGTGCTTAGTTGAAATATTCCAAAGAATTACTTATTCATTAGCACTAATTCTTATATTCATTCAACATTTATTATTTCTCAGGTGTTAAGTGCTAGGGGTATAAAGTTGAGTGAAATATAACTTAAAATCTAGTGACAATTTTAGATGAATAAGTAGTTACTATAATAAATAGTATATTATGGTAGGTATAAGTATATATAATACATACAATACATATAGTACCATAATAAATATTGCTTATAATAAGAATTATACATTGTTGAGAGAAAAAAGATCCAGAGACGATTCACGTCTCTGTTTTGGTGGATGGGTAGATGGAAACACTGGTACGAGAACTGTGTACAAGAATGATTGGTCAGTTTTTATTTATAGTACTTATTTTTCTTAATTACCAAGTTAAAAGTATAGGAGGACAGTGGTTCTTAAATGGTGATGTATGAAGAGTTTTGCATTGAATGCAGAGTTTTCATAACAGTTTATTCTTCTTGGTTTCCTAAGTCTTCCTATAAGTATGATGTACAGACTCTGTTTGCCTGACTCTGTCCTAGATTATTTATCTCTTGCATTTATTGTTGGCTTTAGGATTACTGCTAGTTTTCTTCTGCTTTGGTCTACCTCTGCCTTTGCCCCTAGGTAATATGAAGTTAAGGTGAAATATAAATTTAAATGTTTTTCTTCCCTAAAGAAATTTCCGTTAGGGTACTACCTAGGTTTTTTTCTAATGTTTCTTGTGAATTAACTTACGGTACCAATTACTTGAGAACTGATTTGGTGAGGGGAGCAGGTGTACATTCTTTTTTAAAGACAGCTTTATCATTTCTTTATTATTAGTTTTTACACAGAAACATGTTTTTCTCTATTTGAAATTTGAAAGTAAGATCAAAGGCAATATTGCATTAGTAATAGTTAAATAAATTGTTACAGTTTACAAAATATTTTTACATACAAGTTTTAACTTACTAGTATGGCACCTAGTAATACAAAATGGTATTTTATCTGTGATGTTTGCGTGGAAGGACATTCCAAAACATTTTTTATTTAGAAGTTGTTGTGTCTGCTTCACAATAATAATTTTCAGTTGTAATTAATTAATATGTTAGAAACAAGTTCACATGGCAGTTTGAAAAGAAGAGATAAAAGAGGGCACAAGGAAGGAAGTTGAAAACCTTTTACTATTTATTAAGATATGTGAAGACAGGTTTATTTATATTTAATGAACATTGACTGTTTTAAGTACACAGTTTGATGAGTTTTGACAGATGTTTATAGTCATGTGACTACAACCACAGTCAAGACAGAAGAATATTTTTCTCTTCTCTATAAAGGCCTTGTTCTGCCTTTGCAGTCAGTTTCCTCCCCATGTCCCAGGCCCCAAGCAACCACTAATCTACTGTTTGTCACCATAATTTTGGCTTTTCTGCAATTTATGTAAATGGACATAAGTTTTTATTTCTTGTGGGTAAATGCCTAAAGATAGAATTGAACTGCCAAACTCTTTTCCAAACTGATTGTACCATTTTGTATTCCCACCAGAAGTGTGAGAGTTCCAGTAGCTCTATAGTCCCATTATCACTTGGTATTGTCATTCTTTTTACTTCTAGCCATTCTGGTATGTACCCACGTACCAGTGGTATCTCATTGTGGTTTTAATTTGCACTTTCGTAAAGTTAATGATGTTGAACATTTTTCATTTACTTTTTTCTCATTTATGTATGTGTGTATGTATACTCTTATATACATGTGTGTGAGTGTGTTTCTATATGAGTGTATATATATACACATATATGTGTATATATGAGAGCGGGCTGATAAATGCTATCTCCACTATAATATTGTTACATTAGAGATATCTGGATATAACCGGTTCTATGTAGTCAAATGGTATCTCCCCTCCATCATTTTTGACCTTGTACATACAGATGCTTACAATTTTCACCTAGTTCACCTTGAAATGGAAGTGTGTTGGTTCAAATAATGTGGTGTTATTGAATTCTTAACAGTGGAAAAATTTCCTCTGTTTTTTTTGAGAGTTTTAAAAAAAGGTGAGGACTTAAAGAAGATCATTACAGGTGATGAAACTTGGTTCCATCATTGTGATCCGAAGAACAAAAGGCATTCCTTGGAATACTGCCATAAGGGATCACCTCAGCCAAAAAATTTCAAAACTCAGGCCTCGGCTGGGAAGGTCATGTTGACTGTTTTTTGGTCTGAACACTCTTCCATTTCAACGTGCACTGGGTGAAAATGTAAGCAGCTCTGTGAGCAAGGTCAAGAATGATAGAGGGGAGATACCATGTGATGACACAGAACTGGTTATATCTATATATGTCTAATGTAACAAAAAAAATTACAGTGGAGGCAAAATTTACCAGCCCACCCTCAAATATGTATCTCTGTGTATGTTTTTCTTATGGATGAAATGTCTATTGAAATCTTTTTCTCATTTTTAATTAATTTAATTGTAAGTCTTATTTCTGAGTTGTAGGTTATTTACATATTCTGAATTCGAGTGCTTTGTCAGCTATATAGTTACTATTTGCAGATATTTTCTTTGAGTCTGTGGCTTGCTCTTTTATTTTCTCTTTCAAAGAACAAAAGGTATTTAATTTTGATGAAACACTTTTTATCAATGTATAGTTACCTGGTGCTGTGTAAGAAAACATTCAAAACTTAGTGACTAAAAATAGTAATAGTATTCAGTTTGTATGAATCTGCACTCTGGGAAGGGATTGCCCAGAATAGATCACTACTGTTCTATTTGACATTGGCTGGTGCAGGTTGGAAAATAAGGGCTGGAATCTTTTGAAGACTCATTCACATTGAATGACATCTGCTTTGGAGTACTTGAATAGATGTATGTTGGAATAGTGGGGTACCTTTCTCTGTATCTATGTAGTTTCTCAAACATGTTGGCTTCAAGGTAGTTGGACCAGTGGTATGGTGGCTCTGGGCTCCAAAAGCACATGTCCAAAGAAGGTGAGAGTTTGCCGGGCAGAAGCCATTTTGCTTTTTATGACTTAGCTTTAAAGTCAGCATTACTTCTGCCACATTAAAAAAAAATTTGTTACATTTATTAGGGTGACATTGATTGGAAAAATTACATTGGTTCCCGGTGTACAATTCCACACTACATCATCCATGTGTTGCATTATGTGCTCACCACTCAGAGTCAGTTCTCTGTCCATCACCATATATTTGATGTTCCCTCCCTCCTCCCCCATCCTCCTCCCCTCTTACCCTCAGGTAACCACTAAACTGTTGACTGTGTCCATGAGTCTTTGTTTTTTTGTTGCTTTCAGTTTTATATTCCACATATAAGTGACAATTACAAAGGCAATTTTAAAGGTCCTAGGTTCAAGGGGAGGGAATATATGACAGTTGAAGGAGAGTCAGTGTCACATTTTAAGAAGTATGTATGGGATAGAATAAGTCCAGTACCTTTGGACGGTATAATCGCCCGTATTAATTATTCTTTAATGTTTTATTCTTTTATTTTTTTTTTTACCTTACTATAACATTATCTTTGCCTAAATAAAGACTATAAAGTTTTTCTTTCTAGTGTTTTCTTCCAGTAGTTATGGTTTGAATTCCAAAATTTAAGTCTGTTCCATTTTGAGTTGATTTTTGTATGTGGAGTGAGGGATGGGTTGAGGTTCATATACTTTTGTTTGCACATTCAATTGTTTCAGCTCCATTGGTTGAAAAGACTGTTCTTTCCCCAGTACCTTGTACCTTTGTGGAAAATTAATTGAACATACAGTGTGGGTCTATTTCTGGATTATTACTTTATGCAAATACCACATTGTATTGACTGCTGAAGCATTATAGTAAGTCTTAAAATCACTTAGTATACATTGGCCAACTTTGTTCTTTTTTAATATTGGTTTGGGTATGCTGTGTGTGGGTTTGTGTTTTTTGTTTTTTTCCCCGCAATTCTATATAAATCTTATAGTTAGATTATCGGTCTGTAAAAATATGCCAGGATTTGGCCTACAGGCCATATTTTGATGATCCTTGGTTAAAAGAAATCCATTTCTTTGATGGTGAATGTTTGGCAATATAAACCACTATTTCTTAGCATGTGGGATTAATCCAAGTGTCAGTTTTTCATTTGCAATACAGAAACCTTCAACGTTTCAGATATTTTCTCTGTATCAATTTATTTTTCTTTTCTTTCCAAGTATCTGATAATACAAATGTTAGGTCTTTTGCTGTTCTCCCACACAAGCCTCTGGGACTCTGCTCATTTGTCCACCACTCCCTTTTTCCCCTCTGTTTTATCGAATGAATAATTTCTATTGCTCTATCTTCAATTTCACTGATTCTTTACTTTTAAAATCTCCATTCTGCTCTTTAGTCCCTATGTGTTGACTTTTTAACAATTTCAGATATTGTATTTTCAGTTCAAAAAGTTCTACTTTTTTACAGTTTTTATTTTTCTGTTGCGAAGTACTCTTTCCATTTCATAGTAGTGTGTTTAACTTTACCTCATGGAACACCGTCATAATAACTGTTCTACAGGTTTTGCCTGGTAATTTCAGCATCTGCTAGTTTTGCCTTTGAAAAATGGTCACGATTTTTTTTTCTTTGCAGGTTGAATAATTTTGGATTGATTCAGGATTTTTTGAATATCATGTTGTAATACTCTGGCTCCTGTTAAAGTTTTCTGGAGAATGTTGATTTTCCCTCCTCCCCCTTCTCCCCCATATAGTAGGAAGCAGTCAGTTATGCTATTAGGTTCAGCTCGCAAGTTCTATCTCACCTTCAGTGGGCAGTAGTTCCAGTGTCAGTTCTCTATTTAGTGCTTTTCCTGTGATACTTTGGTACTCTCCCATCTGTGTGCCACTCATGGGTCATTCTAGGACTTGGGTAGTAATTTTAACTGTAATAGTTTTGTTCTCAAAGTCTTTGCTTTGCTGCTTGAGTCGGTTCTATGCCTATGCTGATTAGGGGTGAGCCCTGTACTTGTGCCAGTTCAAACACAGATTCAGTTAGGGGATCTTCTTTTCTAGTTCTTTTTGGAATTATCCCAATATGCTCTGCCTCACTGAACCTTCTTTTTCTAATCCTCTGGCCAGAAAGATGAGGTTTCTCTTAGAGGTTTATTTAGCTGCCTACACTATTGTCATAGTCTCAGACATTCAACAGAACCTTCCATTGGTACAAAAGAGAAAAGAGATTGGAAAAAATAGAGATTCCTCTTTTTTTCTTTGGATTACTGAGGTCTCCTTTTCCATATGCCTATGGTCAGAAAAACAGTATCTTTCAATATTAACTACCTCTACTGCTAATGCTTCATCTTATGACTAGGGCCTATCCTTGGAGCAGTCAAGAGAAAAAGAAAACCCTACAACCGACGATTAATTCCCTACCTATTCCTTTTGTTGTCTGGCTAGAAAGATTGAGTTACCTGGACTCTCAGAAGTCTGCTCTCTGCTGCAGCTGCTGCAGTACATAGACCAGAAATTATGAATTGGAATTAATAAACTGGAAAGGGGTTGGGAATGATTTTTGCAATGATTTCTGAGGACTTTTTCTAAATTAACCTTCTTAAAATAATGTTAAGTTTTCTGATTTTCTGATTGACTTGTCAAGAGTTTTAGCATAAATATATGGCCATGAAGCATAATGTGCTAATTGTATTTGACTGTTTTATATATAGTACATTTTAAAATGCCATCTGATATCATTTTAATTGCATTTTAATCACAGTCTGATAACTATTTTTAAGGTAGAATTGAATTCTGTACTTTCTTTGAGATATTAACAGTAATAAAATGATCATGGTTGGTTTTTTGACAGAGAGAGAGACAGACAGAGAGAGACAGAGAGAATGGGGAGGGCCCAGAGCAGTCTCCATAAATGACAGATTTAGTTTTCCATATAGTTTCACTCCACATGTGGGCGTTGGGCTGTGCAGGGCAGGAACTGGGCTGGGAGCCTCTTGCATAGGCCCTGGCAAGAACTGAACTGGGGGCACATCTCAGTTCAGCATACCGGTCTGCCTGGGCTGGGGCTGGGATTTGATCCTCCGGCTCCGGGGCTCCGGGGCTGCAAAGCGAGCGCTTAACCTGCTGAGCCATCCCAGCTTCCCCAATATTATGTTTTGAACACTTAAAATTTTCCTTCAGTTATATAGGTAATGTTATTGTTCTTATTTGGCTAATGAAGTTGAGCTCAAAGAAGTGAAGTTGCTTGACTGTGTTCACACATCTTACAAATGGCAAAGCTAGAATTTGAACTTAAATTTCTAAGTTCAAAAGGTCTGTTTCTAAAACCTGCTTTATTAATCATTATGCTTATATTTTTATATATTGTATAAGGTCAGGGTCCAGGGAATACGTAAGTAAAACATTAATTCATGCCCTCCAGGACCTCACTGGTGGTTTAGCTGGCTAAACTAGAATAGTAAAGAGATAACCATACAACAGTGGTGATGTAGTGTGACTCTTTCATGTGGATTTTTGTTTTTCATATTCACAGCTTTGATTAAGGCTCATTCATTTTTAGCCTTTCATTAGTCCATTCTTTGTTTTTATATTTGAAAAATCAAAATTAGTATTTCTCAAACATCTTTTCACTTTAAGAAGTGCTATTGTATTGTTTGTATTGTAACATTATACACTGTCTCAAAATTCTGTTTTAAATCTGTTTTAACTTTTGTTGTAACAAAACTTACTTTTATTTTTTACTTTTATTTTTATTATTACCAAATAGCATGTACATGGTAGAATACTAGAAAATAAAGGAAAAGAAAAACATTCGTTGATTATTACTATTATCAACTTGTTGTATATCCTTTCAAATCTTTTTAGTTTGCATGCATAATAAACACAAGGGTTCAATCCAGAACTTTGTATTTGTTCCAGCTAGATTTAATGTTTCCTAAGTCTCTTTTATCTTACACTGTCCTTAAATACAATCTTGATTACCTATTTTTAAATAAGGATCTAGTATTTTTTTTTCCATTGCCACTGACAAAAAATGTTTAATTAATGTGTTTAATATTAATCATTTTTGTTGCTACCAAAACTCAAGGAGAGGGAAATTTCAGTTAAGAATTCACTGGTGGTACATTTACAGATGTTGAGAATTATCCTTGTAGCTCATTGTTTTTGACACTTGTTAGTCATTGTTTGGGTACAAGGAAATTAAAAGCAGTCTCTGTAGTAGAGGTCAAAAGAATGTTGTATACTCCAGTGCTCCCCTATAGAATCAAAGGAAGCTGAGCTGAAGTGACCGAATGCTGTTAGAATGAGACATCCTTAAAAATGTTGGTGGGAAGAGCTGATAAAATAAATCAATTAGTTGGAAACAAAAGATTGAATTTGGTATTCTTCTTCTACTGGAGAGAGTGCTGAAAAAGAATTAGATCCTCAAACTGCCTTGGGTTTTTTTGAGACACAAAAAAGTAAGTAACTTGATCTGGTGTAGTTGTTGCATACTTTATCCCAAGTGCTTGCTGCTTCTGCCTTTCTCTTTTTGCCCCTCAAATACACACAGTAACTAACCTGACTTAACATTCGCACCACCAGATCAAATGTTTAAAAAGAAACAGGAAGATGGAAGAAGTAATTTAACATCCATATCACTAAGAATAAAAAAATACAAGCACATTATTGGTGTGGAATTATTTTCCTTTACTAAAAATTTTTGTAACTGGTTCTTTCAACATCTGATTTTACATGCTTTAGTAAAAATCTGTCATAGCAAGGTTATTCAATTACAATTTGATTTTTGTTTGTGTATGTGAATCACCACCTCTCTCTCCTCATCAGTGACATGCTTTAATTCTGAGTAATTTATGGATTGAAATTATATTCATATTGTGCTACAGTCCCAAAATTTAGTAGTGTTTGCCCTAATAATTTATTTTATTTTGTTTTCTAACTTACAATTAGATACTAACTCCCCATTACCTTTATGTGTCTGTAGGAATGTTTTAAAGATTGCTACCCCCCCATTAAAAAAAAATGTTAGAAATATTTAAATGTTATATTTTACCAATAATGTTGAAATAAAAGTTACCTTTTAATCCATATCCTCGCTCTAACCTGACTCATTTTTCCTTGACAATTTTAAACCATGAATCTCTTGTTTTCTGATGCTGTAACTTTACTGATTTGCAGTAACAAAGATTTATGATTTTCAACCTTAGCTGGGCTTTTCATATTGCTTGACAGTTCTGTATTCCATTCCTTTATGTTTTCCTTTTACATGTTATTACATATTCTCACCCCTGTCCTTAAATTAGTATCTTTGCCATTCTTGGAAGATTATCCTGTCTTTGAATTCAGAGAGGGGAGGGAAGGAGGGAGGGGTAGGAGAAGAAGAGAGGCAGGTGTAGAGAGTGGAAGGAATAAGGTGGGAGGGAGAGGGGAGAGTGTTGACTTATTTGCCCTTTCTTCCTTTTAACATAGCTAATAGATTGCTGTGTGTGCCCTTGATCCTGTCTTCTATAGGAAACCTCCTTCAGTCAGTATGCACTTCTGCCACCTTACTGACTACTTCTACTTAGTCATTAAAAACCTGTGTAAATCTCTTCCATCCTAAAAACAGCCTGTTATCACTTGCCTTTCAACTCTGCTCTTTCTCATCACAATTTCATCTCATTCCTTACCTTTATTCTCAAATTTGAGTTTGCTTACATTGTTTGACTTTATATCATATCCTCTTATTCAGCCCTAAACTATTCTTATATGCACCACTCTGTTAAAATTGTATTTGACCTCTTTGCAAAATCAGACACTGTTGATTAATTCTTTAAAAGTTAAAAAATGTGTTGGTAAAGAATTTGCATGTAGTTTTTAAAGTCAGATAATATGCTGCAAAGCTAGTAAGAAAAAGATTAGTACTCTTCTTCAACTCTTCCATTGCCTAATTTCCACAACGCAGAGGCAACCACTTGCAACCCTTTTTATTATTTTTCTAATTACTTCTTTATATCTAAATTAACATATGCAGTTCTATTTATATTACACCGATTACACTGATTTTGTACACAGACATTTCTTTCCTTACTGTTTCCTCCAGTTTTTCATTTCTACTTTTTTGATTTCTTTAGATGTGCATTCAGTTTTTAAATTTTAACTTCTGTCTTTTATTTGTACTTACCGTATTTTAAAATATAGGTTTAGGCCTATATTCGCTGTATAAGACTACCCCCCACTTCCGAGGCTGTAGTCTTATACAGCGAATATAGGCCTAAACCTATGTTTTAACTGTAAAATTAGGGGGTCGTCTTATACGCCCGGTCGTCTTATACGCCGGAAAATACGTATACTAATTCTTAAAATTTATGTTTAGTAGAGCATCCTTTAAATTATATTTTCAATTATTGAATGTTGGTGGTGCATTCCTCTTATGCCAGGTTAAAAAATAAAAGCATTTATTGAACAGCTGAACTTCAGTCCTTTCTTTTTCAACTATACTCTCATGTAGTCTTTTTCTTTCAGCCTCACTGGCCATCTTACTCGTCCTTGAACATGGCGAGCATGATCCTCCCTACTGGCCTTTGTACTTCTTAACCCTTCTGACTGGAACACCTCTGTTAAGGACTGAATGTTTGTGTTCCCGTCAGATTCGTTTCAGAACCTTACCCACCCCCAGTGTGATAGTATTAGGTGTTGGGCCTTCCAGAGGTGAAATGGATTAGATGAGTTCATGAGTACTAACCCTCATGAGTGGGATACTTAGCCCTTACAAGATTATAGAGAGAGCTTGCTTCTGTTAGCTCTCTACCATTTGAGGACACAAGAAGACAGCCGTCTCGGAAACAGGAAGCATGTCCTCACCAGTCACTGAATCCTGAAACTTTCCCTTATGTGTTCTTTTAAGAGTTTTATAGTTTTAGCTCTTAAATTTAGGTCCTTTATCCCTTTTGAGTTAAATTTTGTATGTGCTATAAGGTAAATACCCATCCTCATTCTTTTACATCTGGATATCCAGTTTCCCAGTACCACTTGTTAAAAAGACTGTTCTCTCCCCATTGAATGGGCTTGGTACCCTTATCAAATATCATTGGATCATGTACTAGGGCTGTCTAGAAATTATCCAGCATGTATTATACTATGAAAAGTACACAAATTCATGGCTGGATTTTTTTCTGGAAAGCTCTTGTATATAAAACTTTATTTTTGGATTCTCTATTCTATTTCATTAGCTTGTATGTCTATGACAGTTCCGCAGTGATTACTGTCATTTTGTAGTAAGTTTTGAAATTAAAAAGTGTGACTTTTCCAATTTTGTTCCTCTTATTCAGAGTTTTTTGTTTTTTATGGCTATTTGAGATATTTTGGGGTCCGTGTGAATTTTAGGATAGATTTTGGTATTTTGGGAAAAAGTCCCTGGTATTTTGATAGGAATCATATTGACTCTTTAGATCACTTTGGGTATTGACATCTTAGTGATATTAAATCTTCCAATTAATAAATACAGGATGTCTTGTCATTTATTTATATGTTTTTATAATCTTTTTCAGCAGTGTTTTGCAGTTTTCAGTAAAAAAGTCTTTTGCTTCTTTGGTTAAGTTTATTCCTATGAGCTTTTCTAAAATTATTTATTTATTTTTTTAAAATATATTTTTATTTATTTATTTTTGACAGGGAGAGAGAGAGATACAGAGACAGAGACAGAGAGAGAACTAAACTGGGGGAGCTCCCAGTTCAGCATATGGTTCCGCACGGGCCGGGGCCGGGATTCGATCCCTGGTCCCCAGCGCTGCAAAGTGAGCGCTTAACCCACTGAGCCATCCCGGCTTCCCCTATTTTTTTAATGCTATTATAAGTGGCATTTTTAATTTCCTTTTAGGATTATGCATTGTTAGTTTATAGAAAGCAATCACTCTTTTTGGGTGCTATTTAATATTTTTGGGGTGTTATTTAATATATCATAGAATTATTTTGTGTGTTGTCAGTATTTCAGTATCATTCAAGTGATTTAAAATGAATTCAAGTGGAAACTAAACCTCAGAACAAATGGTAATTTCTGAATTGAGTCCAAGCACAACATTTTTACTTGATCTTTGTTATCAAACTAAGGTTTAAACTTACCTAAGTGTGCTATATGTGAAGTTATAGATCTGGAAAAATATCAGCAAATCAAAATGACCTTTGAAATAATTTAGTTTGAATCCTTGATAACATTCAAAGTTTCTGGAAATTATATATTTGGAGTATAAGTTAGAGCTTGAACTCATATTGTGCCTTATTGATGTTTCTCTAGATGTGATTGAAAAGCTTTTTCACATTTTGGGAGGGGGATATACAGTTGAATACACATTATAGATGATACTGTTTTGCTTTTTTTTAATTTACAGGCCACAGAAACACTTTTTAGAATGGGTGTAGCAAGAGGAACCATCACATCGTTAAGAAATGGAGAAGTAAGATGAGAATTTTGATATAATTATTACTTCTTAATTCATAGTGTACCATTTAAAAAAACATAAAATGTGGTGATTCTATTGATACTTTATAGAACAGATTGAGAAATACCTGATGTACATAATATTGAGTAAATCTGACCTAAAAATCTATTTTTGTTCAATCATATTGTAACCAGATCTTGGGTCAAAAATGAATTGCTGAGCCTTTTACTATTTGGTTATCAGTTGTTTTTACTCTTAAAATAACATTTTATTTAATAATACCTCCTGAAATATGTATTTTTTTAATGAAAATGAGCCCATACTTTTTTCTTTCTTTGCTGTTTTATGTTCTACACATCTGATACTTCTTTCTAAGGATAAAATAATTTGAAATGTTGACATTTATTACAGGGAATGGGGATGTGGGAGAAGGCGGGGAGCAGGAGAGAGAGAGATGAAATTTGGTCTGCTCTTTCTTGTAGTTGCTGCTCAATTAAGATACAGATTTTAAATTTTGGCTTTTGTAAGTGTTCCTACCAATTCTTAAAAAAAAAGTTTTACCACCTGTAATAAATCTCCATTCCAAAATGATTACTGGCCTAATTACAGCTCTGCTTCATAATGTGTATTGTTTAATATATCTGCGTGTTAGGCAAACATGTATAATCTTTTAGAAATCATATACTCTTAAATGTTTGATTGTATATTGGCAAATTACTTTGGTAATAATTTGTAATATATATTTTGTATATGAAAAAGACTTAATTGACTCCTTTGTATTCTCAACAAAGTGCAGTAGATGGTACCATTTTAAGAAAAGAAAACATTCCCATTTTAATAGACATATTTATCTGCCTAGAATATATCAAAATAAAATTCATATTTTAGTAATTACTGTCTTATTTTCTCATGAGGGGCAATACACTTTTGAATTATGTTCTGTTATAAGAAGTTTGGGGAAATGTATGCAAGGCAGCGTTATAAGTAATCTTCAGAGCTTATCAACACATATTGGAAATATACATATTTTACTTAATGGAGAGTAGTTAAAGCAGCTGGCTTTTAATACATTTTTCCTACAAATTGCTACAGGCGATTAACCTGGTGAACAGGGATTAATGTTGGACAAAGTTTTCAAGCACTCTCCAACTTTCAATCTCTAAAATGAGGTTGAAACTATATGATACACATTTTTCTCCTTACATATGAAGATCCCTAAAAATGGAATGTGTCTTCTAATCAGTGGCACCTCCTAGTTATGTTTACTGTTTTTCACATTTTAACAGCTCTTAAATTGTGAGCTTTATTTTAAATCTGTGATATTTTAGAGTTGATAATATATGATGATATTTTGTAGTTTAAAAATATATACTGACATAGTAAGTAATCAGTAAATGGTAGTTAGGATATGCCAATAATTTGTTTTAAGTATTTGACTTCAGGAAATAGAGAATTAAAACAGAACAAAGCCAAGATAATTATTGAATATATGTGTGCACAATTGGCATAGATTTTTGGAGATGATGATATACTAAGTGCTAAAGAAATAGATGATATAGTTTGGTTCTCACCCTTAAAGCATATTCTCTGGTAGAGGCAACAACTGCATAATAATTGAAAAAAAATCTGAGAGAGTAAAAACACTTAGTTTAGGTTGAGTCTGGAAGTAACTAGAGTCCAGATTCCACTTGGAATGTGCTAAATTTTAGTATCAAGGCAATAATAGAGAATTTGGGAGTAGGAGATAAACTATAAGGTTAACAATTTAATGGGTTATTTAAAATAGAAGCTGAAATCATCATATTTATCATATTGGAAATTTTTTGATATGCTAAGGCAGGGGTGTCAAACTCAATTAAAACACGAGCCATTTGGTGTAACAGGCAAGATTCACACGGGCCACATCACATTTACAAACGTCACCGGAACTGAGTCAGCGCGTTTATACACGCCCACAGGCCCCCAGGAAAGGCACTGGGCCACGTGTATACTTGTCTTCAGTAGTTAAAGGGTTAACGAGGGAATTGTATGTACAGTATTGCCTCGATCTCCCCATAGCGTTATTTTCTTCATAGCAATTTTTTCTATTTTCATTTTATTTCAGAACATCGTGGGCCACAAAAAATTACCTGGGGGGCTGCATGCGGCCCATGGGCTGCCAATTTGACACCCCTGTGCTAAGGGAAGAGAGTAGTAGCAAGGAATTTACTTGTCCTAAGGCATTTAAAAAATTGTTCTAGCCCAGTAATGTAAAAATATCTGTTAAGCAGGGTTTAATAAGTAGCCTCAAGACAATGGTATCAGATAGAAAATCTAAAGACTGGTATATCCAAATTACAAAAATACCAGTGTTTGAGTCAATTTATAATCTGATTGTATGACAAGACTGAACTTTGCTTGTCTACCCTTTCCTGCATTGTCTCTAAGCCGGTGTTTTGCCTACCTAATTGGACTTTTCTGCCTGTATATGTTAAGAAATGCTGAGAAGAGAGAACATGGTTCCTCTCTGTAAAAGTAAGACAGTTTTTGAAAGAATTTGAAACTTGCTTTATATACGTTATAATGAATCATGGAGGATTTAAGTAAAGAAGTGACATTATATTTTTAAATCTTCATCACAAATCTACAAGGGAGAAATTTTTATGCTCACCTTATAGATAAACGGAGGCTCAGAAAAAATAAACATTTGGCCTATGATCAAACAGCTAGGAAATGGGAGAGTTGGGATTTGAACCCCACTCTCATTCCAAAACCCATTTATTCCAGTGTACAATATAATTTCCCTCAATGTACTTCCCTTACTTCAAGTTTTGTAATTAATTATTCAATTGTCCTGTTGTTTATATTAGAGTGAATATATGGAACTCTCTGGATTGTGGTTATTTATAACAGTGTGTGAACTGAGAGTTGGTAATGAAAGACAGACTTTAGATATTTTGGGTCCATAGTTGTGTTAATAGCAGTCTTACTGGCACTTTTGAATTATCATTTCCTTCCTATGGGACTCAAAATATTTAAGTCAGAAATTTTGCCACTGCCCTCTGCCCTCTAGGGCCAGTAGCTCAGTAATATATAGAATACATGTTTACTTACAAACTTGAAGTGTACTATTCAACCAAATTCTGCTGATCATGATTTTATTTTTACATAGACAATAAACATAGCAGGGAGAAGTGCAAGGGTAAAAAAAACTGACATGTACAAACATAAGAATCCTGTTAAAAAACAGGATAAAGTCATTATTACATAGTGAAAACTTAGTTCTGATTATTGCAAGTCTTAGTTGGGCAAAAGTCCCACTGAGAATGGTGAGACACTGACCTCCCAGACGTGCAGACTAAGGTTCAACTGATCCTGTCAAGAAAAACAGGGTCATCTCTTGTGAAATAAGACCTCTGATTTATGTATTGTGTTAGAATAGAATGAAATGTGAAGATACTTTGCACATGTCCTTTGCCATTGAAATATACTCTTTGTTAATTTGATTACCTTCTCCAGTATTGCTATATCATCTAATGAAAAAGAAATAAGAATTCTGACCACCCTGAAATGTTCCTGAATAACTTTTTCAAATCTATTGTGGTGTTTTTTTCCTTCTGGGAGTAATTTCCAAATTATATGGTTATTGATAAGCTACACAAATACTCTATTAAAATTTAGCCTAGAAAAGTTATTATAATGTTTCTTTTCTCAAACAGCAGGTAGAATATAGTTTTTTTTTAAAAAAAAAGCTATATATGAGGGCTGTCCAGAAAAAATCCAGCCATTATCAGTATAATGAGAATGGTTACATGGCTGGATACTTTCCAGACAGCCCTTGTATATAATTAAAAAGGATAAGATCCAGAGAAGGAGAGCAGAAATAAGTGTGGAAAAAGATACAGACAGAAAGATTAAGGCCTAGGGAATTTTTTTATAACAAATAAGATATATACAAGGAAGTCACAAACCTATGTCTAAATGAGGTGGAAAGAAATTATTTTTGACTGCAGGACAGAAAGTTTGATATAACTGGAGCCGCTGGTCATTATTTAAGGTGAAAAGACATTAAAAGAGGGTTCAAAGAAATTGTGGGATTGCTATCTTGCTCATAAAAAAAAAAATTGTATTTTTTAATAGCCATCAATCTAAATAGCATAGATATTGAACTACCAGAGGCAGAATACTGGTCTAAGTAACATTTTATATATTTTTTTCAGTTTTCCAATTCCATGAATCAAAACATGTTATATTTTGGCAGGTGCTTAGAAAATTTGTCCATGCCAGAAATTGCATCATAAAACATTGAGCTTCGGAACTTGTATTTTATTTTTACTGAAATATTTTATCTTAGGTCACTCAGTCTGCTTTAAGCGGCTCATTATGTTATATTCTGTGGGATTATTTTATACTCTGTGAACAGTTTATTTAGAAAATTCTAGTGCAGACAAAGGTCAAGGGCCACACTGAGGTTTTAAAAATATCAAATGATGACTTTAAGCGTGGTGGTCTTGTCTGTACCAACTCTGTGTGTGCCTTTCTATACTGAGATAATTATCTTTTGAAATGCCCTTATTTTCTTCATAATAGTAGCTCTTTTGATTTAAATACAAAAATAAATGTGCCATAATTTTGTCCTTAAACAAAATAAACAATATCTGGAAAATATCTGGCTAACTATGGAACACTTAGGTTTTATTTTTCAAAAATTGGAAAGGTTCTTAAGATAACATCAATTTGTTTTGATCCTAATAGGAAGAGCTTTAGGCCAGGAAAGCAATTATTTCCACATGGGTAAGGCCAGTCCCAATTACTTCCTCTCCACCAACTGCTTACTGGAACTTAAACTTGCTTACCTTGGTTATATATGCATAGCTAAGTGTGGTTGAATGCATTAGAAAATTCAGGCTCTATTTAAAAATAAAGCCTTTAGAGATATAGAAAATATTTCTTTGTATATAAAGCGTACTAAAGAAATTTTACATATTATCTTGGGGTGAGTTCAGCAGCTTGTGATTTAAACTTTTTGAATTACTAAAGAAATTTAATTTTATGTACACATATTTGTATAATTATTACCATTTTGTACATCTTTTTTTT
>PVKE010012799.1:0-25449 GCA_004027555.1 Craseonycteris thonglongyai
TAAAACAAAATTTATTTTGTTAATAGAAGATCTGCAACAAAATAATCTGAATCATTTTCCAAATATGGCGGATAACCTACAAAAACATAAAAATATTAATTATAAGATCGACAAATACGTTGCGGAAATCCAAAAAGTAATTGAAGATTTTGAGGTAAGATTCCAGGATTTTGAAAAAATTAAAGAAATTGTGGAATTTCTATCTTTTCCTTTTAAAAAAGATTTAAGTGTGAAACGCATTAGCCAAAAAATTTCAGACATATTTCATATGGATCAAAAGGCATTAGAAAATGAATTTATAATTTTACAAACTGACTTAATCTTACAAGCCAGAAAATTTGAAGAAGATTTTTGGAAATATGTCAACCGAGAAAAATATCCCAGTATCACCAAATGTAGCGAATATATCTATTCTTGTTTCGGATCTACATACCTATGGGAATCAGCATTTTCGTACTTGAAGCTAATGAAGACTAAACAACGTTCTGTCCTGACTGATTCCCATACTGAAGACTCATTATTATTATCTTTGTCAGGATATACACCTAATTATGATTCCTTGGTTAGAGACATGCAAACTCAGTCTTCCTATTAATGTTAAGGCAACAAAGTAAATTCTAAATCTGTCTTTATCTGTAGCTACTTTGAATTAATATTGTTAATAATTATCCATGTTCTTTTAATTTCCCTGGACGTGAGTTTTTTGGCCCTTTAAATAATTATTGTTGGGGAAGCCGGGATGGCTCAGTGGGTTAAGCGCTCACTTTGCAGTGCCAGGGACCAGGGATCGAATCCTGGCCCTGGCCCGTGTGGAACCATGTGCTGAACTGGGAGCTCTCCCCGTTCAGTTCTCTCTTTCTCTCTCTCTGTCTGTCTGTCAAAAATAAAAAAATAAATAAAAATAAATAATTATTGTTGTTTTTTACGTAGGTAGATAAGCCGTACATCTATATTTCAGTATGAGGTGTACTCAGCGAGCTATTGATAGATTAGCAAAAAGTCATATTATTCTTTCATGATAAATTTTCCTGGCCCAAAAAATAAACGCGAAAGTGAAATATTGAAATCAAATTATCAGCCATACTGTGCATTTTTATAACAACTTTTTCATATTTACGAACAAATAGTACAACAACTTATACATTGCAGTTGATAAAAAAATTAAATTGCATTTTAAGTTAGTAAAAATCTATCTTGATAAAGGGTCGGAAAATCGAATTTTTTAGGTACCGCATGTACGGAATGCTGCTATCAAAAGTTGGATCTGGAAATTTATTTTCTTCATGAGCCTATATCTCGAAAACTTAAGTGATTTAAAAAATAAAAAATAGTTTTGAACATATATTTTACTTATCTACCCATACCTCGCTGGAATGCACCTTATACTGAAACAGTGTATAAACATAGTATGCATTTCACACCCCTTCTCCCCCCTTAGACTACGCCTATGACAAGTTGATCGCGACACACTTTTAAGATAAAAAGTAGATCTTATATACAGAAAAGTTGGCCACTCCTGTTATAGGCCAATGCAAAAGTGGGAAGTTGGCAGCTCCGTCTCCCATGCCCCAAGCAATGAGGATTGAATTTGTTTTTAAAAATTTATTTTCATTGTATTTTTTTTGATGAGACAGAGAGAAGGGGGAGGGCCCAGAGCAGTCTCCATAGTTGATATTAGTTTTCCACATAGTTTCACTCCACAGGTGGGCACAGGGCTGCGCAGGGCAGAAACTGGGCCAGGAGCCTCCCACATAGGTCCCAGCAAGAACTGAATTGGGGCACACCCCAGTTCAGCATGCGAGTCCACATGGGCCGGGGCCGGGATTCGATCCCTGGTCTCTGGGGCTGCAAAGCGAGCACTTAACCTGTTGAACCATCCCAGCTTCCCTGAGGATTGAAATTTAAAGATTTATTTTATTGTTTTTGACAGAGAGAGGCAGAGAGAAGGGGGAGGGCCCAGAGCAGTCTCCATAGTTGGATGTCATCAGTTTTCAATATGGTTTCATTCCACACAGGTGGTGGAGGCCTCCTGCATAGGAGGCACGCCCACTCAAGCCAGCGGCCTAACCAGGGGTCAAGAAACAAACTGGGGGCCTCCTGCATGGGAGGCATGTCCCCCTTGAGCCAGGAGTCGTACCGGGGTGGGGGGGGAAAGCACACCCCAGTTCAGCATATGGGTCCGCATGGTCCGGGACCGGGATTCAAACTTTGGTCCCTGGGGCTGCAAAGCAAGTGCTTAACCCACTGAGCCATCCCAGCTTCCCCGAGAACTGAAACTTAAAAAAGTATTTTCTGAATGTACTCTTGTTCACTAGAAGAAACTTGGAAGGCAAAGAATAGAGAAAAAAAAAATCCTCTGGTATCCAGAAATAACCCCTATTAATAATTTGTAATTTTTGGTCTTCAAACAAACATGGTTGGAATATTGTAGTTTGTGTCCATTTTTTTCCTCCATTTAGTGTTATTCTATTTTTTTCCTGAAAATACCTGCACAGTATCTTCACACAAATGAAGCATAGTTTAACCACCCCTCCAATTTTTGACTATTCACTACTAGAAAAGACTACGTGGACCAGTATATCAGTATGAGTATACGGCCCTTTTAAGGCTCTATATACTTATTTTCAAATTGCCAGAAAAATTATACAAACTTGCATTCCCACCAGTATTGTTTCCTCAAGGCACATGCCAGGATTAAACATTTTATTTGATAAGACTATTTATTACATTGTTTAATTGTAAGATTGAGCACTTTTTCCATGTTTAACTACGTTTATTGAGCCTTGAAAGATTTTGAGCAGAGTAATCTTTTAAGCTGCAAATCTGATCATGTCAAACACCTCCTGCTTAAAAGCTTTTCTTTGCACATTATCTTTAAAAACTTCCCCACCAATCTTCATTACGGCCATTCTAGGTTTAGGGTTGCGACGCTCTGGCTACAGACTTTCAGCACCTGCCTTTCCCTCTTGGCCTAGCTCTTTTTTCATTTTTTAGCTCTTAGCTTAAGTGTCACCTCTCAGGGCTCTCACTGACAACTATTAAGTCCTATTACCCTTAGCAGATTCTTGGTAGACCTTGTAGTGCTGTACCATTATCAGTTACATTAAAATACAGCAGGTCCTCACAATTTGTTGTTTTGAGAAAAAAAATCGATTCCTGGCAGGGGCCACTGCCTTGTGGTGTTTGTGTGCCTCCCCATGTCTGCATGAGCTACTTGATTCTGCCCACATCCCAGATGTGCATGAGGTTCATTGGTGTCTAAATCGCCCGTCTGAATGTAGGTGTGTGTTGCACCCTGTGATGGGTGTCCCGTCTAGGATGGGGTCCCACTTTGTGTTCTGAGCTGCTTAGAGCCTCCAACCACCTGTGACCTTGAACTAGAATGTGGGTTGGAAGATGATGTGTTTTTAATCTTTCTTAAATGAAAATGTACAGCTCACACGTTTAATATTAGAAGTGCTTTGGGTCTTTTAGGAGTTGGATGTTCTTGTGACCAGAAGTATGCTATAGAAGTTTCTTTATAGTTTTGCTTAAAGAAGCATTTTCCAAGAAACTATCAATGATGTCAAAGAACTTGAAACGGACAGCTGTTCTTCCAACATGTTATATAGCTCCATGAAGGCAAGTTCGTTTTGTTTACTCTTCCCTAGTGTGTAACACAGGCTGGCGCTGTAAGTCCAAGAAACAATGTAGAACAGTATGTGCAAAGCTGTGCTACTGGAAGATTAGTCTGTTGTGTCTAAGATGAACTGGTGTGTATAGAATCTAAGTAACAGTTGGGACTATTAAGAGGTCAGATAGTAACATGCTGGGAACTAAGAGATTGTATTGCATGACTACAACAGGAAATACATAGTAATTGTTTGAGAGAATGGAGATGTGAGGAGAGCACAGAATTCATGAATGATAGTTTCAAGATGAAAGGCTTGGTATCTCTGAGGAAAAAAAACGAGTGCTATTAAAACAGCAAAAGTGAGGTCTAGGGTTGGCGAACCTATGGCATGCGTACCGAAAGTGGCACGCGGAGCAATTATTTCGGCATGCGGAGCTGTGAATACCATTTAAAAAATTGTTTATGCTCTTATAGACATAAAAATAATCGATACCTCTATTTCACTCAATGGGTTGGCACACGAGTCGAGTGAGTACCGTATTTTCCGGCGTATAAGACGACCGGGCGTATAAGACGACCCCCTAATTTTACAGCTAAAACATAGGTTTAGGCCTATATTCGCTGTATAAGACTACAGCCTCGGAAGTGGGGGGTAGTCTTATACAGCGAATATAGGCCTAAACCTATGTTTTAACTGTAAAATTAGGGGGTCGTCTTATACGCCGGAAAATAAGGTATACTCTTATTTCATAAACTTTGGCACTCAATCGCCAAAAGGTTCGCCACCCCTGGTAGACCTTATTAGTACAGCACAGCCTTTCCTCACTCTGTCACTGGTGTCCTCTTCTATACTCTATAATTACGTTTCACTTTTTAGTTCAACCATTATTCTCATTTGTTACATAGTTTACATCTGTGAACCCAGTGTTAACACCCCATGCTCTCTGGGACCAATCCCAGGTCTGAATCCTGGCTCTATCACTAAGTAGTTGAGTAACTAATTAATTCAGTTAATGCTTTATGCATCTCAATTTTCTTGCCAATAAAGCACATTATCATTAGAATTGGTTTTATAGATCAAATGTAAAGAAGTGTCTGAATGCCTGGCACATTTTACAAACTTAATGTTAATACTGTACTATTCTTTTAGAAGGGTATGAATAAACCTAATGTGTGAAGAATCTAAGAATTACTGACACGGGTGTGCATTGTTTGATGAAATAAATGTTCATCAAGACCTTATAAACAAGAACAATCTTATACGCTCAGTCACAGTATCAAATGTGAAATTAAAGGGGCAGCACTAAGCTCAGGGACTGTGGTAGGACTATAAATCAGTATACTCCTTTCAGCGAACAATTCGGCAATATCCAAATTAAAAATGTGCACATTCTGAAATTCAGTGTAACCTCATACATAGAGGTTCAGAGAGATGTCAGAAAGGGTGTTCATTAAAACATTGTTTCTAATAGCCCCAACTATACATAAATCTCCATCAACAGAACACAATAGAATCATTATAAAATAGAACATGAACAGAATGTATCTTTAATTTATTAAGGGGACCAGAGATACAGAACAGTTTACAGAATATAATTCATGTAGGACAAGGCCTGTGAAACCTATTATCCTAGAACCTCAAAATGCATTTTTGTACACACACTGAAACAGATCTTCCTGATGGTTTCTCTGGATAGAAGAATCAGCTCAGGAAAATGGAGTTTTACACTAAATATAACTACATTAAAATTTTTTTTATGGTGAAATAAAAACTGACCAAAGAAAACATCTGAAATGGGTACAATTTATGCAGAAAGATGTTTGCCTGTCCTATTTATATTAGTACAATTTATATTCTACTAACTTATTTATATTAGTAAAAACAATATCCAACAGATGGTTGTTTTAAATAATGAAATATTTCTGTAATAGAATACTATGTAGTCATTAAAAGTCATGCTGTAGAATTATTAAAATGGAAACTGCTCAATACATCATTTAATGAAAAGGGTAAGTTACAAAAGTTATTTGCAGTTTAATCAGTGTTCATAGTTGTGGCCTTCAAATGGTAGAATTACAGGTGATTTTTTTCTCCTTTGTTTTGTTTTATTCCCTCTCAATAAATTTTTTTATTTACTAAAGTTTTCCTATTTCTGCAGTGGGTATGTAATTAGGAAAAAATTGCTATTAAAATAGGTGCTTATAAGTAGCCTTACAAGCTTGCGTTAAAACTTACTTGGACATTAATATAACTGTGATGTTACTTTGGTACCAATCCAAGAAATAATTCAACACATTTGTAAAGAGTTATGAGGTAAAAGTCGCTAATTCCCAGGAATCTTAATAAAATGTTAAAGACACTACTTTGTTTATCAAAAGGATTTATTAGAAAATATTACATACTACGTATCTGTTTGAGTATCGTTTCAGTAGACAGCACTCCATCATCACACTATAAACCATGTCTCACAGACCATTGGTAACCACCATGCTTCTGAAGCTACATCTTTTGGATGGAACATTCAAGCAGTACACACTGTGGCCATTTAAAGGAAGATAATGAAGAAAATGTAATTACCAGGAAAAAAAAAATCACAATTTTTTGGAATGTTAAAATAATAACTTTTTCAGTCTCAAAATTCTACGTATCACTAGTCCTAAAAACATAGGTCAATGTGAGTAGTAAGTTAAAGGGACTAAGGTTTCAAAGATCAAGTTAATACTGAATCTTCATAAATAACAAGAGGAATCTAACCCCACAAAATGTTTCTGATTAAGTTTATACACATGCAAAATTAATGTAAATTTCTGGGGGAAAAAAAGTAAGAATGGGGAATATTAAAGCAGTGTATTTTTCAACATAAACCATGCACTCTTTAACACATTCTTAAATATTTCAAAGTTTTAAAGTTTGAATTCTAATCCAGTAACATTCTTCATTAGCTATTTTAAATGCAGTCTAATCAGTACCCCAACCAGATATGGAATACACACTTGTTATTTCCAGAAAGGTGGAATAGTTCATGGCACTGCTACCAAAGATGTGAGACTCTAACTCTTGACCATACCACTTAAATTTTCTTCAAAACTTTTAAACATGTTTGCAAAAGATAAATGGTATAAAGCATTTAAAAATGTCACCCAACTCCCAAAAGTCATTGAAAGAAAATGAAGAAAAGTATGCATTGTGTGATTAATCAGCCTAGGCAATTTGCTACAAAATTTTCAAAGTGTGAACCAAATTTAACTTAAAATAGGTTGAACGTTCACACAATTCTTTCTATAGTTCAAAACTGAAACAAATGAGGTGTGCATTGTTATTTTTTTAAAACACTGTTTTAATATTTTATTAGAATATACTTCCAAACCTCTTTCTCATAATCTAAACACAAACTTAATTAAAAATATATATGTGTATATATATATATATATGAATCAGTAGAATACCATATCACAAATGCCCAGAAATGCAGAATAAAGATCAAAAAACTGCTTGGAAATATTTCTAACACTGTTTGGGGTTATACTCATAATCTAATAAAGATTACGAATTAGCACAATCATCACTGGGACCATCATTTCAAAATATTTTGCCTACCAAATCTAGCACCAGGAAAGTATTGTGCACATAAAATTAAGAAAAACATAATCTTTACTTCAGAAAAGCACAGTCCTACAGTATTGCTCTTGCTAGTTTATCTAGGAAAAGGGTCAGCCTGTCTCATGGAGGCATATATCTATGAGCCATTAACATCTTATCTGAACAGTTTTCCAGTTATTTGGTATCTATTGAAAACTGTTATTGGAATGAAAGATAGTCTGTCATGGAGATAACCCAGTTTTTCTTCCAAGATGTCAAACTCATGGTACTATAACATTTTTAACTTACCTTTTATAAAAACATAGTCTAGCATCAAAACAAAAGAAAAACCCAAATTCCTAGTCCTTGAAAGCCTAACCAGAACTCTTATTATGTAATTCCTCTCCCCGTCTAAAACAGATTTTAATGTTTAGATTTTTGCAACATGGTCAATGACCATCATATGGTCACCAAATTAAGTTTATTCATTGTAAAACATTTGGAGATTTCTCAAGTGTGAAAAGAATTTCATTAGTGATTAGAAAGATGAACAACCCAAAAGCCACTGAAGTGAGCCTCATAATTCTGCCTCATTCCCAAGAAGGGAGTGTCACCACTTAGCAGCAGCTCTACAGTTGGCGTAATTTATCATCTCTGCTACGTAGAAGACATTATAAAGAACATACTTTTTACAAAGTCAGCACTTTTTCAAAACCGTTCTAAATTCAACAAAGAATTTAGACTGCCAAAGTTGTAAATCTAACAAACCATACTGCTTCATCTCAATTGGGGGGTGGAGGGGTGGGTGGAAGGCACAAAGAAAAACAAGCAGCATAACCTTTATTTGGTGAAACAATAGTTGAAGTGTTCCAAAGTTTTGAACACTGAATTTTAGCCATGTGATAATTTGTTTTCTATATAAGCAATTTATTCAGATGTGTGCTTTAAAAATACAGATTAGGAACCCTGCAATTGGTATGTTCTATTACTAGAAATATTCTTCATGGTAATAATACATTACTTTCTATAATTAGAGGGGAAAATCATATAAATCATACTTTATTTTTAGCCTGATAGAATAAATGTATTATATATATATATGTCTTCCAAAACCAGTGCACTTAGACATTTCTAATTTATGCACTCCATTGTTCAAATCAAAAAGCTGTACATCTTCCAGTATGCACACTCTAACAGTCCTAGGAAAAACGCACACTCCTTTAACCCCTTTACTTTCCCTTGAATTTGCTTTGTTTTTGGGGCTGGAGTGGGAAGAAAAGGATATAGAAGTTGCAGTGCAGAACTATTATTTATTTAGAACAAAACATTATATCCTACGTTAAAAAAAATAATTTTATCAAAACCAAATTTCAGTCACAGTTATGTATGATTTTCTGTTAAAGGTACATGTTGAAATTGCACTTTGCAGATATCCTGATAGTGTCCTTTACAGTGCGTATCATTTCAGCCTATGTTTTTCTCAGTCGACAAAGGCTCTTCCAAAGTTTTCTTCTGGCTTCCCTTCCGTGAATATTTGTATTTGTCTACATAGGCTTTAACCAGATTTGCCACTTTAGTAGAATTGACTTCTCCACTCTTACTATGACAAACCTATGAAAAAGGAAGTTATTTTTCATAATTAAAAGGAGTAAAATGGAAAACTTTGTGAAAAACAACCCCAAAGAGATAACCAGACATTTTCCCATTTCATATCTCATATGACCTTATTCAAAAGGTCAAAAAGCAGACAAGAATTAGAAGCTAGCTCTTATTATTTTAATTTAGACTTAAGCATTCCTTTATTAAAATAGAGATGGTTCAGAACAATACATCTGTAATTCCACTATAGCTATAACTTACTTTATCTACTGCTTTCCGGACAATCTCTTTATATTCTTCCTTGGTGATATCTTTATTTTGGTAAAATGGCTTAATGGCCAGTTTTACCTCCTGTGCTGCTTTTTCTTGAATTTGCAATTTCTGATAAGAGGAAAATGTATCATTATTATTTGCCTAATCACATAATTTTAAACAATGTCTTTAAAAATATTAAATTGGAAACACTGCACATTTATATTAGAAGGAACTCTTCAAATATTAGTGTCATAAACACAAAATAGTTAACATACATAGCAAACATTTCTAAAAATAACTATGAAATATTACTGGTAAGGCATTGGGTATCGATATAGATAGACAGAACCCTTCAAATAATATTAGGATTTAAGACTATCAATAAATTCCCTTCACCATTTATATAATAGAAAGCTGTTATTTTTTCAATTTTATCATATATACAATTATGTAGGTTGCTGTCAACTTTGAACTTGCCTTGTCTGTCTTCGAGCTATCTGCGCTGGCTTCCACTGTAACACTTACTTTGCTTTCTGCCAATTTTACAGCAGCATTAGAGGCTTTGCTGTGACTTGATGACGAAGTGTTACCAGAACTTGGTCCCTGAACTGTTCCCATACTTCCCGGGGCTGCTGTCGGAGCAGGCAAGACCGGTGTACTCATGTCATTACTTACATGAGGAGCACTAGGAATACCCTGTTTTAAAGAGTTATCAGTTAATGAATTACTTGTACTCAATGGAAGTCTTTTAGTCATGTATTAGAAATAACATTAAAAACCTCAGTACTTAAGAGAAATGCATATTTTAGGTCATTTATTTCTAAAGGATGCTGAAAAAAAATTAACATTCTTAAACAGAACCCTATTTAAACATGTCAAGATGACTTCTGAACATATTATGTATGTGTACTGTAATGTTCTGATACCAACACTTAAAAACAAGAACAGCATTAAAAAAAAAAAGTATCCTGCAAGGCTTTTCATGAAAATTAACTAAAGTAAGTGCCCCCCACCGTTAAAGATGGGAGAAAATGAGGCAGTGAAGTCAAATGACTTGCAGTGAGTTGATAGTAGAAAAAGATTTAAGATCCCATATTCTGGAATCCCATTCCCCTGCTCTCCAACTCTATCTTGCTGCCAGGATTCTAGAATTTCTGAAATGCAGACATAAAACTATAAGCAACACAATGTTTATAAATTATTCAAATGTTCTATATGCCTCGGAGGCACCTCTTTCCTTTTAAAGATTTATTTTTACTGTTTTTGACAGAGAGAGAGAGAGAGAGAGATACAGAGACAGAGAGAAGGGGGAGGGCCCAGAACAGTCTCCATCGTTGCACATCATTGGCTTTTCCACATAGTTTTATTTCACAGGTGGGTGGGGCTGCACAGGGCAGGAACTGGGCCGGGGTCTCACCCCGGTAAGAACTGAACTGGGGGCACTCCCCAGTTCAGCATATGGGTCCACATGGGCTGGGGCTGGGATTCGATCCTGGGTCCCCGGGGATGCAAAGTGAGTGCTTAACCCACTGAGCCATCCCGGCTTTCCCACCTATTTCCTTTTAGCATGGTAAATTAGTGAAAATGAAACAGATGGTAATGGACAATGAACAGCTTTACCTGGTGTTTGTCCAAACAAGACAATACAAGCTTCATCACAGTACTTTACCACAAGTTCCCACCCCCTAAAAAATCCAATAAATTAGGAAAATATTTTAAAGCACCCACTTCCTTCTAGTTTAGCTCATAATCTGATCTCAATCTCACAAAACCTGTTTGGATATCAGTAACAGCATAACATAGCCTAGATTTCATAACTGCATTCCATTCATTTTCTTAGGTGGGAGTCAGCGGTTTGGGAAAGGACTGTGAAAGAGGTTTTGAAGATTTACCATAAAGCGAATCAAATAAGCAACTGTTTTGCATGCTAGGAAGCCTTGCCCCACCAATAGCTAAATGTTTACAATGGCTCTGTTGATTCAACTCAAGTTGTGAAAATGTACCTGCTGTTGCTTGCCGTCTGGTTGCGAAGCAATGTAGCTGACTTGCTGGGATGGTGGGGGAGGGGGTGGCGGCGGTGGAAGTCCCTGAGATACACTGGTAGGAGCAGCTACCTGCACGAGAGGCACTGCTGTGTGCAGATGCAAGGGTAGCTGAGGATGAATGTTAAACGGACTGCGCTGGATGTTCATCAGAGGAGCATGAACACCCACTGGATATGGAAAGATATTCATAGGCTGGTGTTGTGCATTCATTTGTTGCTGCATCACATTCATTTGCGGTTGCATAATATTTATAGGTAGCTGAGAACCATCACCTTGTTGGTTTGTTTGGTCTTTTAGGTTAGAATCTATTAAAAGAAGAAAGGTTTGTTAAAAAATGTGATAAATTATTTAGACAGAGAAGTAAAGAATCACTGGTTATAGTTAAAATTAAGTAGCAAATTTGTATGTAAAGTATTATAGTCTTTGGTAAGGTCTGGGGCAGGGATGGGATGAAAAAGAATAAACACTGATGTATATATATATATTTATATAATGCAAAGTGACCTACAAACAACAGGGATTCAATTTAACATTATAAAACCATATAAATAGGGGTCATTGCCTTTCCTACAAATAAGGTACATTTATGATCTTTCATCAAATAAAAGTGTTAATAAACAGAATGTTACCCTGTTCAGTTGTTTCCTCTTCTTGTCTTATCCATCCAGACTGTGAACCTGAAGAATTTCTCCCTCGTCGTGAGTAATAGTTTTGTACATCTGCTGGCAGAGTCTTTCTCACAGCCCAACTCGATGCAGATGTCCAACCCGACCTATCTGCCGGTGTATCAAATGAAAACTCTGGCTCACTTTTCCGTTTATAGGGTTGCTGTTCCACAAACTTGAAAGACTCATTCCCTGAACCATTTGAATTCCCAGAGAGGGGTTTTCGGTTTTGCCACCGGTTTTCATTTTGATCTGTGTAGGCAAAACTACCTCTGTAAGTGCCTCTGCCACGGTTTCCCCTTCCACGGTTAGACATCCAACCTGAACCAAAGTTTTTATTCCAAGAATTCCCTGAATTTTCATTTCCATGTTCTTCCCAATGAGAATCTTTTAACTTTTCTGGATTTCTGGTTCTTGGGTCAGGTCCAGAATTTATTTTTTCTGTTACCCAATTGGGACAGTCATTTCTATGTCTGTCAGCAGAATTCGGATCATCAGCATCTGGATTTAGGTCATTTTTTTCTTTTCTTGTATTTTCATTCTGTTTCTCTGGGTCATGCTTTCTGTACCGATCATTTCCTCGTGGACATCTCCAACCATCATTTGCCCATCTTTCCTTCCACCGAGGAGAATAATTGTCCCTGTCATTTCTACCAAATGATGAGCTCTTACTTTTTGTTCTAGACCTTGATGGTGACCTAGAACGAGATCTGGACCTAGACCACCTTCTGGTCCTCCTTTCTCTCTCTCTGTCTCTGTCTCTTCTTGGCCCTTCTCTATCACTTTCTCTTTCTCTGCTCCGAGATCTGGATTTTTCTCTTGGGGAAGAATCTTTCACTCTTGACTGAGATCTTCTATTCTCTCTAGAAGTGTCTCTTTTGGGGGAGAGTGATTCTGATCTTTTGCATTCTCTACTGCTATCTCTTTTTGGAGATCGAGACTGAGATCGCCTTCTTTCTCTTGCAATATCCTTTTTTGGGGACTGAGAACGAGATTTTCTCCGTCCTCTTGCAGACTCTTTCTTGGGGGACGGTGATCGAGACCTTCTGCTTTCTTTTCCAGTTTCTCTTTTGGGAGATGGAGACTGAGACCGCTTTTTTTCTTGTGCATTGTCTTTGTTGGGAGACCAAGTTGTAGATGGGGAATGAAATCTAGATCTTCGAGTACGAGGCTTTTTTGCTTTATCTATCACATCTATTGGGCTTTCACATGGTTGAGATACAGTTTCAACCTTTTCACTTGCAGGATCAGAAGATGGCAGGTTATTTTGAGAACTGTGCTCCACAGAATTATCATTTAATTTTTTAATATCAGCATTTATAGACAGTTCAATGCGAGATTCATTCTGGTCACTGCAAAATGAATCACATTCCATAGGTATCATTTCATTATTGTCCTCACTAAAATGTGTGTTAGGCAATTCTGTAGATGTGGGATGTTCAGCCAGAGATTCAGTCTTTTCTTCTAATGATTTGTCTGATTTGGTGCTAAAATTATTTTTTAATAAATTATTTTCAGAGTCCTGAAGACTACTGGAATTTTCATTTCCAGAAGTACCACACATTGTAATTATTTCTACACCTTCTGTTTCAACATGACCAGGGAACTGAGCCTCTGAGCTCTCAATAGCTATTCTGTCCACTGTTTCTAGAATACCACCCTCGGAAGATTCTAATTTGGGGCTGTCTACAAGCTGTTCGTTTTTTACTGTAGAATCTTTATACTCAATAATTTCTACTATAGGATTCTCTATAACCTTTTCTTCATTAACCTTTATTTCTTTTTCTTCATTAACCACTAACTCTGCATCCTCAGTTAATTCACTTAGGCTTGGTATAGGTTGGTATACTTCAATTTCTGATGCTGAACATGCAACAAAATCATTTGGAGGACAATCTGTACATCTATATGCTTTTATGTCTGATTCTGAAGGTCCAGATATTTGGTCTTGATTTTCTAATGTAGCATTTCCTTTTTCAGAAATATTTTTAGAAATCTCACTTTCTAAACACAGAACAGTAGCCTCTATACTTGTATCCTCAACTTTTTTAACTTCTTCCTCCTCTCCAACTAGCACAGGAGACGCTTGGGTACAACATTCAGAATATGAAGAGTCCACTCTTTCCTCTGTATTATTCTCAGTATGTCCCTCACTTTCTTCTAGTTGCTCATTGCAACTTCTCAAAACATTAGCAGACTCATTTTCTACATCTGCTTGCACAGTACAAATATTACTACTTTCTGCATCTGATTGGTGCTCTTTCTCTAACACAGGTGGTGTGTCCAATTCTACTGTTTCTTCATCTACTGAATCACTGGAAGATGACTTTTCAGGAGGAGGTACAGAGCTCCGAAGTTTCTTTTTCGGTAAAGGTGGTTTTCTTCCTCTTCTTACAGACTTCCGTTTTGGAGCCTGTCTTGTTTGCTTTTCTGACTCAGCTGAAGAGGAAACACTTACAGATGGATTATTATTATCTGGGGTATCACATCCAGAATTACTTGATACTGGGGACCTCTGAGATTGACTGACTGTTTCAGCTCTTGTGTTACGTGTAGATCTCCTTGTAGGAGTTGTTGCTGCAGGTTTTCGTCTTGATCCTCTGGTGTTTGATGTACCAGAAGTTTGTTTCTTCTCTTCTCCTTCTTGAGTATGTGCTAATGCATATCCCCTGCAAGATGTACCTAATAATATATATATTTTAAAAAGTAAAAAGTACATGTTTCAGAAAATCATAGTAGACTGGCTTCTATCAACTTATTTTAGACAACTATAACAATGAAACAAATACTTAAGAATCAAATTATGAATAAATGCGTTACTACTAACACCTGAGTAATATTAGGTATTTATCAACTTCTTTACTGCTAGTGAAATCAATTATTATAAGATTTTAATTCATGTGGGCAAATGTAGGGAAAAAAACAAAGAAAATACATTTGGTCTGATAACTGCCATTTATTTGCTTTATGAATTTGTATTACCTAGGCAAAACGCAAGAAAAAATATGTTATCCATAAATAGGTAAATTCAAAATTATTTGTTCATAATTAATAGGTACCAATAAGTGGTACCTTGGTACTCGTCATTAATTGGTTCTAGAAACGTGACAAGTACCTAAAACAACGAGTACCAAACAAATTTCTCCTATAAGGAATCATGCAGTGGTACCTTGATACTCATCATTAACTGGTTCCAGGAGGCACGATGAATACCAAACAAGTACCAGGACAAAATTTTTACATCAAAATGAGTCACCAAGTATCAAATTTGAAAAGAGTTAAAGTAGTCGAGTACCAAGTCAGGTCAGTGTCCAAATATTACAGAAATATTTAGGGCTTACTGTTTACACATGATTTTATAGGTTTTTACTCACTTTCTATAAGATTGAAAGCAGCTCATAATGATTTTTTTAAAAGTAGAAAAACATTTCACAAACTTTACCAAAATTTTCTAAAGTTATGGTACTTGTTGGAAAAATACTTCTTGGACACACAGAAGAGATGAGAGGATTGAGTTCTGTTTCAATATTCCAGGGCATGAAACCATTTCTGAAAATTCAAAACAGAATAAAGACATTTTTGCTTAAAACATTTAAAAAATTAAAACAGCAATTTAAAATCACTAATTTTCCAAATTAGGTTAGCAACATTAAAATATCATATGCTTAAATTAGTTCTGGCCCAAATAGCTAAAAATGTAAATTCAAAGTTACTCATTATTCAAGAATAGCTATCAATTATCTACAAACCTTTGTAAGTATGTTTTTCTGATAAATGAATGGCAAAGGGGATCAAAGGCCACTTAAATATATAACAGTTATTTTACTTTTAGATAATTTATTTTGTCAAGAATCATATTTGTTTTTATTTTTATTTGCTATTCTAAAATAAAGTGCACAGATTTTAAGTGTACAGTTTGATATGACTTGGCCAATATACATTCCAGCACTCCATATACCTGCATCCCCCTTGCAAACCCCTCCCTCCCTTTCCAAGTAACCAAAAAGATAACTGAGTCAGATTAATCAATCAAGATTTCAAAGAAATTAGTGAGGTCAAAGGGAAATCAGTCCATGAATAAAAAAGTAACAAATAATGGAAACAAAACCATAGTACTTGAATTTTGAAGCATATCATAAACATCACAGTTTTTGTTCATTTGTTTATAGCATATGTCAAGGACCCAAACAACAAAATATATACATTTAAAAATGATTTCTGGAGAAGCCGGGATGGCTCAGAGAGGGTTAAGCGCTCACTTTGAAGCCCTGGGGACCGAGGATCGAATCCCAGCCCCGGCCTATGCGGACCTATATGCTGAACTGGGGAGTGCCCCCAGTTCGGTTCTCACTGGGGTGAGACCCCGGCCCAGTTCCTGCCCTGTGCAGCCTCGCGCCCATCTGTGGAATGAGGCTATGTGGAAAAACCAATGATGTGCAACTATGGAGACTGTTCTGGGCCCTCCCCCTTCTCTCTGTCTCTGTATCTCTCTCTCTCTCTCTCTCTCTCTGTCAAAAATAATAAAAATAAATCTTAAAAAATAAAAATCTGATTTCTATTACTATATTATATTCTAAAATTCCTCCATCTAAAGATGATGGCCCTTCAAAGTTCCCAGTGTACTTAGGGGCCTGCTACGATTCCAAAGTTTCTGAATCCAAACCCAATTCACTCTCAGCTTCTTTTTCTGATTCATTTTTGTTCATTAGTTCAGAATTCTTAACAAAACTATCTTATCCAATATGAGATGTTGGAATAGGTGAAGAGAAGCTTGAAAAACAATGTACAATGCTGTACATGTACAAAAATATATAACTCTAAGAAAAGGTTTCATATTATACATATTTGGACTTCTTAATTTTATTTCTATTTGTATTCCACATCATTTCTATAAGGTGAAAGGGCCCAATGCAGAAATATATTACAGTGATATATAAAGTTACAAGTTATAGAAATGCATATTTAGGCAAAGACCTTAATCTATGTTTTCCATAGGAGCTTGATTTAAGTGTATCTATATACATACATACATACATATACATACATATATATGTGTGTGTATATATATGTATCATGTACCTAATAATGTGCTAGTAGCTTCAGAACTTAAGAGAAGGCTAGGTTATAAAAAATCATCAGCAGAGTAGGGATTTGATCAAATGGTTATTTAAAGATTTATTTTATTGATTTTTGACAGAGAGAAACAGAGACAGAGAGAGACAGAGAGAAGTGGGAGGGCCCAGAGCAGTCTCCATAGTTGACATTAGTTTTTCCATATAGTTTTACTCCACAGGTGGGCACAGGGCTGCGCAGGGCAGGAACTGGGAGCCTCCCACATAGGTCCCGGCAAGAAATGAACTGGGGGCATACCCCAGTTCAGCATGTGGGTCCGCATGGGCTGGGACCGGGATTCGATCCTCGGTCCTTGGGGCTTCAAAGCGAGCGCTTTAGCCGCTGAGCCATCCCAGCTTTCCCTCACATGGTTATTTAAAAGTACATTTTGGGGAAGCCGGGATGGCTCAGCAGGTTAAGTGCTTGCTTTGCAGCTCCGGAGACCAAGGATCAAATCCTGGCCCTGGCCCTGGCCTGTGAGGACCCATATGCTGAACTGGGATGTGCTTCCCATGTGGGAGGCCCCCAGTTTGGTTCTTGCCCCCTGGTTCGGTCCCTGGCTTGAGGGGGTGTGACTCCCATGCAGGAGGCTCTGGGCTTGGTTCCCACCCTGCACGGCCCCTGCCCACCTGTGTGGAATAAAACCATGTTGAAAACTGATGATGTACAACTATGGAGACTACTCTGGGCCCTCCCCTTTCTCTCTGTCTCTGTCAAAAACAATAAAATAAATCTTTAAAAAAAAAAGTACTTTTTGAAGAGGGGAAGTATGATAAAAGGGGTGATTCAGCTAATGCCACACAGGTTAAACTGGAATGGGGAGAGTAGAGGAAGGATGACATCTGAATGTTGTTATTAATGATCTTATTTAGATGCTCTCCTTTTTTTTTTCATTAGGTGCTCCCATTTAAATGAATCAGATCTATATTTATCAAACAAATAAATAAATCCTCTACTTTTCAGTGGTTCTTTAAATAGTAATCTTCGTTAGGCATTTGAAACACCAAAGTTTAATTTGCACAAAACTTTCTCAGAAACATAACTACTGAACAAAATACCTTTGTGCTTATGTATTAATATCTTATGCTCATCTTAACATTTAAACACTTTAGTAAACATTTCTTTTTACCTTCCAATTCCAGGTAATGTATCAGGAAACCATGACAACTCCAGTTCCTGTCTCTTCTGCCTAATCAATGCACTGATTTCATGGACTTCTATTAATTCTGTACTAAAAGATAAATTTTAGACCTTCATCAAAATTCCAAAAATTTAAGTTCGGAGTTAACAATTGGATCACATGATATGTAGCAGAAGTTTTCATACCTAGCACTGTAAATCACATTTAAATGAATAAGGGGGAAGCCGGGATGGCTCAGTGGGTTGAGCGCTCACTTTGCAGTGCCGAGGACCGGGGATCGAATCCCGGCCCCGGCCCGTGCGGACCCATATGCTGAACTGGGAGCTCCCCCAGTTCAGTTCTCTCTCTGTCTCTGTATCTCTCTCTCTCTCTCTCTCTCTCTCTGTGTCAAAAATAAATAAATAAAATTAAAAAAAAAAAAAAAAAAGAATAAGCACCTTTTTTCCTATTTAAACACTTTCAAAAGGAACTCAATCCTAAAGTAAAATTTTTATATTACAAATCAATTAAATTGATCTGATTCACAAAAATGCTCAGATTTGTATCTTAAGTGATGAAATTTTTAAGAAGCCAATTCGAGCCTAACATCATTAGAAGAAAAAAGCTACACTCTCTCTATTGCATGAACTGAAGCCGTAGCAAGCAGTGCCGGCAGAAATTGTAGGTGCAATAGTTTCCACTTGAACCTAAGCAGAGGACAAAAAGAAATGAACAAAAAATTGTATAGTTCAGCTTCCAAAAGGCTATTCAGATGTAACTGTTTTCTCTGGTGCTTTGCCAAACTCTAAAATTAAACCACACAATTTTAGTTCAACCAACTCTATGTGATTTTAAATTACAACTTAATCTTCAAATTCCTTATGATCTACCTGCCAGGCACTATGGATTCATAGATGACTGGATCTATTCTTGAAAGGGTTCTGCTTTATTAGGTATTAGCCTCACAATTTAACATGTAGCCTATCTCTCTATCACATATGCAGCCTGTGTAGAGCACCTATATTATAAAGGAAAAAACTTCAACTAGTACAGGCACACATTTTCTCTTTGCTAAAACTAGTTGATTTTCCAAAAGAAACAAAAACTAAAAAATAAGATGTGCTTTCACAATGTTTGTTGAGCCTGAGTTTAAATTTCTACCAAAATTTAATTACAACTAAAACATCAAGTATAAAAAAGGTAAATTAAAAAAGTAGAAAATACTAACCAGTAAGTTCTACAGGTAAAAGAAGATTCTCCAGTGTGACTACTAGAAGAAATCATATTGGAGAAAAGATTTCTGAAGCACTGTCTTATACACTGATTTGACCTTTGAGGCTAGAAAAGTAAAAAGAGGTTATTAGTGAAACAGGAAACAACAAAAAAAACCTCTGTAATAGTAGGTAACAGTTGTATTTAAACATTTTGACATACCTGAGGCACTAGAGTTATGTACTAAACAACCATAAAGTGTTATCTAAGAAAAGGATTTTTCAACAAACCTTCCTTATCTTTACTGTTGCATTTGTCTTTCCTCCCATTTCACTGTATTTAGAGTTTCCTGTACAAAGACACAAAATGACTTGGTTACCTAGTTTTAATTTTTATTTTAAAAAGTTGTAAAAACAGTATTAATACTGACATACTGTTAAAAACTTAAAATATGTAGAAAATTTGCACTTAACATAATAGTATTACTTACATTTACATTTTTCCAAATGCTAATTTCATCTTATTTTGGTAAGCCACAGATAAAAGAAAAATATCAGAGGACACTGTAGAGAAAACTGGTATAGCATGTAAACCTGTTAAGCTTAGTGCATGAGTATTAAAATGCTAGTCAGCATATTTTCTGGTACCCTCTGCAAATTTAAATCACCTTGTGACAAAAGTTGTATATTATATAAGAAGTCAAGTCATTTAATATCAATAATGCACTCAATATGTCCTTTTCCAGTTATGACCTGCAAGACAAGTTGGAGATGACCAGGAGAACTGGGGTCATCAGCCTTTGTTAACCAGAAATTACTATTTAACCACTGGCACCAACTTCGAGTAAGTACCCTCCTTCCACCCCAAACTTTGGAATTAGAATTAGGAAAAGCAGAAATGTTGATTAAAAGAGCTTTCTGTTATATCAGTGTTCCTGGCTGCATTGCTTATGACTCATTTTTTTGGCTTTACTTGTCCCATCTGGAAATTTGTTTCTATTGGATACATACTTCCAGGTTAAGGAAGATAAAATAGTTTCTGCTTATCACAAAAAAGATTTATTTTTATTGTTAGACAGAGATAGACAGGGAGAGGTAGAGAAAAGGGGGGAGAGCCCAGAGCAGTCTCCACATCATCAGTTTTCCAAATAGCTTCATTCCTCACAGGTGGATGGGGGGACAGGGAGCAAGAACGGGGCTGGGCCCTCCCACATGGGAAGCACGCCCTAGGCAGAAACTGAATTGGGGGCCTCCCACAAGGGAAGCATGTCCCAGTTCACTATGGGTCTACACAGCCTGGGGCTGGGTCTCAATCCCCAGGTTCTGCAGCCACAAAGCGAGCGCTCAACCTGCTGAGCCATCCCAGCATCCCCTAGTTTTTCTTTACTATCAAACCTATGTTATTAGTTATTTATACCAACCAACACACTTGTCTACAATAAACTGAGGTGGTATTGTGAATGCTCTCTCCTAAGAATCTAGAAAAAAGTGTACAGTGCAAGTGACAACTGATCTTTCAATCATCAACCTTGCTTGCCTCACAAAGGGTCGACTGATTTGATAAAAATAAATCACCCTAACTAGGAGGACTTTTCCTGCTACTGTAAGACCATATGGATTTGGAGTTTCTTCTGTTAGTAGTTAGTAATAGCCTACTTTCTACTTAATAACATAGTAATTTCCTTTTAAGTTACTGTACAACAGCTGTGGTTTTGTGTTATTATCCATCCTTCAGACACATCCCACCCAGAACTGCTGTTAACATGTAATTTCAACAATGGGGACAGGGGTGCTGGCTGAGTTCCATGAATTTCTTCCAACCCTTTGATATGTATTTAAAAGATGATACAGATTTTAAAAATTGCTTCAAAAAGCCAGAAATAAAAGTGTGTGATAGGTACCCAGCCACTTTCTTAGAAATAACTATTTTCTCAGCTAGACACAGAATTGGTGTGTTGTAGCTATACAGTGTCTTTATATCCTAATGGTGCTTGTTTTCATTCAAGTTTCATTTATTCAATACTTAATGATAATGAGTATGTAGAGTTTACATAGCACTCTTTCACTTGGAAGCCTATCTCAGGAAGCCACTATTTGGCAAAATGCTGTCTATGGGAAGAACTGTTAAGTTTTCTGGCCAATGCTAAGTGTGCAAATCTGGTCCAAAAGATATTTCACGTATTTCCAGGTACCGTATTTTTCGGTCCATAAGACACACACGCACACACACACGCACACACACCCCGCCCCCCCCCGCCCCCCAAAGTGGAAGGAAAAGTGTGTACGTCTTATGGAGCGAATACTGCAAAGAAGAGTGCACGTTGGGGACCTTAATGATGCCGTGGGGAAGCCTGCAGCCAGATCAGAAAGCAGGGACTGCATAGAAGGAGAGCGGGTCCAGGCAGGTCAGGTGCGTCTTATGGAGCGAAAAATACGGTAATTCTCAGGTAATTACTTAGCAGCTCCAATAACAATCCCAAAATGTTCGAAACAGTAGATTTGTCTTAATTTGGTTTCATACATCTACCCCACTAATCTATCTGTTTTGGACAGCAGTGATATATGCCTTTTCGTTTAATATTTATCAAAGTAATGTACGGTATGTATATACCTTAAGTAGACAAACAGTATGTCTAGGCTTAAAAGAAAAACTACAGAAATCTCCACTGTTGCTTTTGGCTCCCCCAAAGCACTCATCAAATCCTTCAACTGTTCCTTCTATTACCTCTTTATTTCTAAATAACATCCTACCTTGGTTTTTTTGGTTTCAGATATTTTTCTATTGTTTTCTTCTGCACTCCTTACCTCTTTTGCTGCCTCCACTCTATGTTCTTTTAGATTTATCAACATTTGATAGAAAGTCATGCCTTGGTACTGCTTTGAAACATGTGGAATTTAGTACTCTGTGCACTGTGATGTGAAACTTTTGTCCCAGTACTAGTCATTTGTTTGGTACTCATCACGCCTCCTGGACCCAAATGATGAGTACCAAGGTACCACTGTAAGCCATATTATATTATAACTATATAAACATTATTCACAGCTGAGCCATGTACTTTCTTGTACAACTTCTTGCTTTTCCTAGGGTTAACAACCGTTGTTTTCTCTTTTCCTTGTTTTTCTGTATTATCTATCATTAATTTAGCTAACTCTAACAAAAATATAAATCTCTTACTACACACAAACTCATCACTTAATACACATCAACTTATCCTTCAAGTTTGTTCTCCACTCGCTAGGCAATACTCTTCCTTTTTGTCATTCTGGGACTGTCCTTTATCACCACCCTAATAATCCCTGTTATCTTTTCCCTGAGTTGGAATTCATTTTCCTTCATTTACTTTCTCAGCTAATGAAGCATATGCATCTCCTAGTATAATTCTGAGAAAAGGTGCAGGAGAATGAATTTGAACTCTTTATGTTTGAGAATGTCTTTACTGTGCCTTAACATTTCATTGATAATTTGGCAGGGTATAGAATGTTCTAGCTTAGTAATTATTATCTGCAGATTTTTCAAGGCATTATTCCATTGCTACACCTGTTAACATTGTTTTATACATGGTCTGTTTTCTCTCTCTAGCAGCTCTTAGGATAATGTTATCTGCAGAGTTCTAGAATTTTATGAAGCTCTTAGTGTAGTTCTTTCCTCATTTACTAGGTATTGGGTTATTTCTTTATCTGGATACTCATACCCTACTATTCTGGGAAATTTCCCTTTGTATTACTTTTCTTAATAGAAATTTTATTAGTCATTGCTGAACCTTGTAGACTAATACCCTATCATCTCTGCCTTTTTGTCCCACTTTCTGACATTTCTTAGCTTATCTGCTCCTACTGAACTTTTAAAATTTCTGCTATAATATTTTTAATTTCCAAGTTTTCTTTTCATAGTCTTTACTTGTTTCATTGATGAAGTATCTCTTCTCTGATCACTGAAGGTATTAGTTTTTAAGTTGTTCTGTTTCTCAGCACTGGGTTTATTCTATCAGGTTCCTTTTGTCTCTGTTTTGATCTCCATTATATTAGACCAAGGTTTCCTTCAACTATCTGGTGATCTCTGACTGTGGGACACTAAAATACTGACTGAAAATAGTGTGGATGTGCAGTCACAGTCTTTCAACTAACTGCTTTTACTGTAGGGCAATCAAGCAGAGATTTTGCCATTTTATTCAGACTCCCAAATAAGCATCTCCAAGACTTTGCCTTTTGGCAAGACAGTAACCCAGAAGATGTTTCCTACCTCCCACCCTGGGAACAAAAAGACTGCCAGTGCTTTGAAAAATGACCAGATAGAGAATTAGAGGCCTCTATATTTGACTTAGTTTCCCTCTCTTTACTCTGGTGTTTCCTCTACTCTCATTTGTAAATATAGTTTAATCTGGTTCAACCATTCACTTTAGATAGCAAAGCCTCCAGTCCTTGCCTGAATAGACTCCCTCCCTTACCCTGTTTAGCCAGGAATATACAAGATAAACTGCTCTGTTAAAATTTGTATATCAATTGTTATTTTAGTACCACCCCATATCCCTGCCTTCAGAGATTAGGTCTCCAGATCCAAGACTGTCTAAGATTCTGAGGTATGTGAATTGATTCTTAACTTTCTTCTCCCCATTAAAGGTTTATATCTCAGCTTTTTGCTATTATAGTTTACCATTCACCTTGTACAATCACTTTCAAGCTTCTATTTTGTGAACATCTCTTTTCTCCAAGTTCTCTTAAAACTTCTTCTTTTCATTACTTTATGGTCATTTTAGTAGGGTTCTGGGAGAAATTAAGAGAATGAAATAGGTGCTCAATCTGCTATGTTTAACTAAAAGGTTGTCTTATTTGTTTGAAGTTAGCATATCTCAAACATGTTTTCATAATACAAATCAGTATATGAAGTTGAACAATTAAGTTTGTGAACTTGCTACCGTGCACTTACGTTGGCAGCACAGCACAAACAACTCGCTTGGAAAGGTTTCATAATCTTGGTATATCAGTGTTCCACACAGTGTGTTTGTGTCGATGTGTGACAGTGTCTTGGTGAGTGGCATTCATTATTGTTGTGTTTTTGTGTACCACCGCAAGACTGTCAGAGCTCGAATTAGAACAATGAACAAACATTAAATTTCTTGTTAAATTTGGTAAGAGTATAAGTGAAATCAGGGACATGTTCAGTCCAAGTTTATTGGAATAATATTATAAAGAAAATGGCAGTGCACAAATGTATTAAATGTTCTTCTGAGGAGAAAGCATCACTGATAAAAACAGGTCAGGGCAGCAAGTAAGAAGCAAAACTGATGAAAACACGGCAAAAATCCATCGAATTGGTGTGTCAAAATTGTCAGCTGACTATGAGAAGCATAGCAGACCAAGCAAACATCAAAACAGGTAAATCTTAACTGAAAACTGTGGCATGAGAAAAACATGTGCAAAAATGGTCCCAAAAAAGCTGACAAATAAACAAAAGCAGAGTTGAAATTTGCCAAGACCTTTTGGAGAGGCAAGATGATGTTTTGGCCTGTGTTATCACAGGCGATGAAACATGGGTGTATCAATACAACCCTGAAACAAAGTGTCAAAGTACACAATGGAAGTCAGCCAATTCCCCATGTCAGTCCAAATCAAGAGTCAAAACGACATTGCTAACTTTTTTAGATATCAGAAGGATTGTTCATTATGAATATGTACCAACTGAACAGTCAACCAAGTCGACTTCTTGGAAGTGCTGAAAAGGCTATGGGAAGAAGTTAGACAAAAACGACGTGAACTTTTCGCCAAGAATTCATGGTCTTGAATCACAACAATGCACCAGCTCACACAGCACTGTCTGTGAGGGAGTTTTTAGCCAGTAAACAAATAACTGTATTAGAATACCTGTTTTCACTTGATCTGACCCAATGACCTCTTTCTTTTCTTTTTTGAAATTTATGCTGTGCTTTTATTTATTTTTAATTGTTAAATTTATTGGGGTGACCATTGGTTGGTAAAAATTACATAGGTTCCAGGTATACAATTCTACATTACATTGTCTATGTACTGTATTATGTGCTCACCATCCAGAGTCAGTTCTCTTTCCATCACCATATATTTGATGACTTTTTTCTTTACCCGAAGATGAAGGAAATATTGAAAGGAAGACATTTTGATGACATTCAGGACACCCAGGGTAATTGATGATGGCTCTGAAGGTCATTCCAGAAAGAGTTCCAAAATTGCTTTGAAGGGTAGACTAGGCACTGGTGTTGGTGCACAGCTACCCAAGGG
>PVKE010012799.1:25549-37746 GCA_004027555.1 Craseonycteris thonglongyai
GACCGGGCGTATAAGACGACCCCCTAATTTTACAGTTAAAACATAGGTTTAGGCCTATATTCGCTGTATAAGACTACCCCCCACTTCCGAGGCTGTAGTCTTATACAGCGAATATAGGCCTAAACCTATGTTTTAACTGTAAAATTAGGGGGTCGTCTTATACGCCCGGTCGTCTTATACGCCGGAAAATACGGTACTTCAAAGGTGACCATAGTGATATTCAGCAATGAGGTATGCAGTACTTTTTCTAGGATGAGTTCATGAATTTAATTGTCAGAGATTATAATAAAGGATCTAAGCTTAGAACCCAGTGCTTGGAAAGCATCTAATTAAAGTTTGATTGATTGATTCCAAAGTTAATAAAGCCATAATTAAATGCATCAGGCATGTACTTAAGAAGTACTCCATTAAGAAATGCCTGAAGGGGATGCCAGGATAGTTCAGCAGTTGAGCACTTGCCTCGCTATTGCGAGGTCCAGGGTTCATTCTGGGTGACCTGTGCCACCCCATACGCTGAACTGTAGCACAACTGAACCACTGGGTTGGCAGAGCAGTGAAGGTTCTTGCCTCCCATGCAGGAGGCCCCCAGTTCAGTTCCTGCCTGTGTGGCCTCCCATCCACATGTGTGGAATGAAACCACGGTATGTCACAACTAATGATGTACAACTATGGAGACTGCTCTGGGCCCTCCCCCTTATCTCTTCCTCTCTCTCTCCTCTAAAATGAATGAATGAATGAATGAAAAATATAAATTCCTGAAAGGGGGATACTTTTTATAAAATATAGCAATTAGAAATTATTAGCCCAACCTAAAGATTAATGTCCGTTCCAAGAACAAAATATATAGAGGAGGTTAAAATTTTTTAAAGTATGATAATTCAGTTATCTAGTATGACTGAAGAAATGGTATCTTCTTAACCAATTTGCCAAAAAGTATGCTAACCTTTCCTAACACTTCTAGTGAGGCAACAATATCTTCATTAAATAAAAATAGTTTATATAATTTTTCTAGTCACAGATGACTTAATGGAAAAACCAGTACAAAACCCAAGGGGCCTACTTCCAATAAAATTGTCTACTATGCCTTCTAAGTTTTAACTAATGTTATGCCAATAATATTTACTTCCGATAAAAGAAGTTCATAATGTAATGTGCTCTAGTCATTAGTATGTGTATAGCATAAAGATAAATAACTTTACGGAGAAAGACACACATAAATGTTTAAAGAACACAGCCCCTTTTTGCTTCAAAAACTTGAAGAAATTAAAGCAGCTAAGACTGAATTCTTCTAAAATCTAGCCAAGCAAACCTAGGTAAAGAGATACATAATAGTTTCTAAAGAAGTTCCTTTATAAAAAACACGAATTCATCCTTATGAAACCATGATTCCTGTTCAGTGTAATCGAGTCAATAAAGACACATGTAATTTGCACAACTTCCCACTAACTCTACCTTCATCTTAACTTTGCTGTTTATTTCTTGTTCAGTCATCAAACGCCTATATTTAAGGGTCTGAGGTTGCATCTCTTTTGTATGATAGGGCCATTACTACCCCATACCTTTATTTTTTATTGTGTTTGACAGAGAGAGACAGACACAGAGAAAGGGGAGAGCCCAGAGCAGTCTCCATAGTTGTACACTAATTTTGTAACATGGTTTCACTCCACAGATGGGCATGAAGCCGTGCAGAGCAGGAACTGGGCTGGGGGTCTCCCACATGGGAGGCACACTCCCATGAGCTGGGGCCTCCAAAATGGGAAGCATGCCCAGGGTGGGAGCCAAACCAGGGGTCTCCCATATGGGAACCTTGCCACAGTGAGAACCGAAGTAGGGGCACAACCCAGTTCTGTATATGGGTCCACACGGGCCAGGGTTGAAATTTGATTCTCGGACCCCAGAGCTGCAAAACAAGCACTCAACCCTCTAAGCCATCCCGGCATCCCCTTCTTTGGGGCAATTTTAAGTAATATTTACAAGATATGGAGTCAGAAGACTAGATCAAAGTCTGGCTGCTCCAATTGTAGCTGTGTGATCTGGGCCAAGATATTTATGCCCTTTAAAATTGTTTTAAAGTTTATAATCATGAATGATTTTGAACATGACACCGACAGATTAGGTTTAATTAACCCTCTTAGTGCTACCTTCTGCCAGTGGTACTAGTGAGAAATGCGAAGGGTAATTTAATGGTCTACGTATGAGCTGATATATCGGCCTGCCGCACTTTTCGCTCAAGATGCATAAGCCTATATATTGGCCCGTCGCACTAAAAGGGTTAATGTTACCATTTAGTCATTTTTACTTTACACTAACCTCTCTATCTCATTCCTTCACTCGATAAAACTACTTTCTTGAAATTGGTGGTATCATTCTCACCCATGTTTTTTTATTTTCTTTTTTAAAAAGATTTATTTTTATTGTTTTGAGAGAAGGTAAGAGACAGAGAGAGAGAGAGAGAGAGAGAGAGAGAGAGAGAGAGAGAGAGAGAGAGAGAGAGAGAGAGAGAGGGGGGGGGGGGGGGGGGGGGGGGGGGGGGGGCAGAGCAGTCTTTATAGTTGTATATCATTAGTTGTGACACGGTGTCATTCCATACAGGTAGATGTGGGGTTGTGCAGGGTGGGAACCAAACTGGGGGCCTCTGTATGGGACGCGAGAACCTTTGCTGCCATCCCAGCAGTGATCAGTTGCACTGCAGTTCAGCATATGGGTTTGATGGACCTGGGCAGGATTTGATCCCCAGATCTCGCAGTTGCAAGGCAAGTGCTCAACGTGTTGAGCTATCCTATCACCCCTCATCCATGATATTACTACTGAAGTTTTCTAAGTCTCAGCTTTCTATTTGTTACATTTATTGATTGTTACCTTTTATTACCAGAGAGTTGTAGCCAAGGACAATCAAAAAATAAATACTTAATAACCTTTACCACTTTGTATGATACACTGGGAAATGCCACATAGAAAACACTACTACTACCCACAAAACAACTTCACTAGAAAAGAAACCACACAAAACAATGTATTATATTTCACTGAAGTTAAGTGTTTAAGACCTTGAAATAAATTATGTATCACTGTAGAAAAATGGCCAATTAAATTCTCATGGTAGTACACTATGGTGGGAAAAATGGCCAATTAAGTTCTCATAATACACTTCTTTTAGTTATAGAAAAGCTTACATACAAAATTATGCAGAAAAGCATAATGAAACCTCAAATGCCTGTATCCCAACCTCCACAGTTATTAATTCATTCCTAATGTTAATTTTTTTGACAGAGACAGAAAGAGACAGAGAAGGGAGAGGGCCCAGAGCAGTCTCCATAGTTGTGTGTCATCAGTTTTCAACATGGTTTCATTCCACACAGGCAGGTAGGGGCCGGCCGCACAGCGCTGAAACTGGGCTGGGGCCTCCCTCATGGGAAGCACACCCCAGTTCAACATATGGATCTACATGGGCTGGGGCCAGGATTTGATCCTCAGCCCCTGGGGCTGCAAAGTGAGTGCTTAACCCACTGAGACATCCCAGCTTCCCTAATGTTAATTTATCTACCCCCTTTCTCAAGACAATTTTGAAACAGATGCTGCATATCATGTCATTTAATGTATAAATATTTCAGTGTATACTACCTCTAAAAGATAGATGTTCTTCGGGGACAAAAAATCCTTAATAAAATTATCACAAATAAAAAAACCAAATTAAACAATACCAATTATCCCTTAATATCAAATAATCAATGTTCAACTTACCTAAATTTTCCATAGTTTTATATATATTTTACTTTCTGTTTACAAGATGTTAGAATGTGGATACAAATAAGATCATGTGATTGGCTTATAAATGATAACTTCATTTTTAAATACATTTGATACCAAGTTTGGTCGTAGTTATTGTTTTTTTCTGATTGAATTAACATGATCTCGCAGGTTTAGATTAATCTATAAATCTGGGAATCTATAAACCTGAGAGATCATGTTAAATGCAAGGAGAGAAAAAAACAATAACAACAACCAAATTGGTATTAAATGTTTAAAAAATAAAATTGATTATCATTTACATTTAAGAACAATGGCTTCGTTAATTCTTCCTTTCTATAAAGGGAAGTTCACTGTAACCAAGCCTGGAAATTAAATGCTCACATACAGTTCAGAGAAAGTTGTTCTTTAGAATAAACAGCTTGAGCTCCAAGGAGGAGTCATAAAGCACTATTGTACCATTTTTCAGAGGACCTGCTACAAACTTTTCCTGTACTGGAGAACTATAGTAGATAAGAACGAAAGACAGGAATAGTTAACTGCTCATGCAGATAAATATGTAAGAGGTGCTTTATTTATAAAGTTTCAAATTAGAAGTGTGGCTAGAGGCCAACCCCAACTTCCTCTGGGAACTGTGAATTAACTTCTCACTGTCACAGACTTCCCTTGCTACTGTTTACGGTTGCTGGCCCACAAAGTATTTTACCCATCTCCCCTAAGGACTTCTGCACTAATGAGTGTAGTTAGATCACAATGCACATTGCTAACCACCAAGTTACTAAAAAATCCCCATTTCTTCTTTTCCTTTATATACACACACACACACCCATTCACTCACTCACCTTCCCCTTCCCTTCATCCAAACTGAGCATAAAAACAAGAAGGGCAGGGAACAGCATAAATGACTACATGAAAGCAGTTTATACAGGGTTGAGCATGTTCAGAGCTCAGTAAAGTTCTGTGCACAACTGTTTTCCAAGGCAAAATGTTACTAACAACAACACTGGCACAAGCATTAGTTAAGAAACAGACAAACAAACAAACAAAAGTTAGAAAACAAAAGTAGAAAGTCACTTACTATGCATCTTCAAGTCATAAAGCTTTTCACTTAATAGCTCTCTTCCTATGACTTTTCTTCTGTAAATGTCAAAAAAAAGGTGAAATAATTAAGAGAAAATTGTCAATTCACATCCCACCAAAATGAAATCCATTAGGCACAGAGTTTTAAATTATAGCAAAGAAAGCATGACTAGTTGCCCCTCCTTACTTCAATGACTTACAAGGGAGGGTTCACTCTAAGAAATAAAATCCTATCACAATCATTTTCTCTGTAACTGGCACAGCATCAGAAAGTGTGGCAGGGTTTAGTGCTTTATAAAGGAGGCAACACTTAATGGATATTGTCAAAGTGTTGGAGAGACTAGGCATGTGCAGCAAACATAAGATTGCATGAAAAGAATGCTAAATACATCCAAAAGACTCAAAAAAGAATGTTCCATAAGTATCCGATAGCTTATGGACTTGGGATAAATCACTAAGAGACTGACTTAGTGGGCAAAAGCAAATTATTATTTTGTATGTTATTTTTGTACACCACCCCTGACCATAAATCCCAGAGAGAAAGAGTTAAGCACATGGACTACCTCAGCTGTGTTAGACCCACTGCCTGACCCTGTTATAAGTCATACAGTGATGGCCATTGCATTCTCAGCAAGAGCCAAGAGAACTGGGGTAATACTGAGAAAGCACAAAAATACATACCCATGATACTGTCACAGCTAGTGAAAGAAGCTGTATTAAGAATGGACATAGCAAAAGGTATTTCTTCGTTATGCCTGGGAAAATGTGCTACTATTACTATGTAAACATAAAGGCAAGAATCAAAGCTGCCAAAGACACAGTTAATAAGAAAATGTATATAAAATTTGCTCTAATTCAGTAAAGTAAACTTGGGCTTATGGGTGGGCTCTAGTGGTGGGTATTTCATGAACCCCTTAAAATCATATACAAAGTTTTGTCTGTAAATATGTTTTATGACATGTTTTTCTGGAAAGAGGTGTCTGTCTATAGCTTTCTTTGGATTTTCAAAGATGTCTGTAACTTCCTAAATGTTAAGATCTAAAGAGCTATAATGTTATAAATTAGTAGCATGATTCAATAAAGCTCAGGGACTATTTTCAACTATTTTGGTAACTAAATAAATTTGCTCTCTTAAGAAATTAGTATTCTGATGAAAGGTACTAATAAATTATAGATTTAATTATGAATTTGACAATATACTAACTTAAGAATACAACTTTTAGACAGTTCTGTATATATTTCAGATCAACATGGGCTTAAAATTTAAATGAACTAGTACATCTTATTTTACATATTAGTAATAAATGAATTTCCAGTACATTACTAACTCAAATTAGTTAAAAAAAGTTAAATATCTATTACATTCAAGCACCAAGCACTGCATTTCTAGGCAATTATGTTTTAACAGCAGTTAAAGAAATAAATCCAAAGACATTAAACAAATTCTTAAACATGACCATTTGTTATAGTTAGGTATCAAGTGCCAGCTACAATACAGAGCAGGAAAACAAGAAAGATAATACGTGGTTTGAATTATAACTGTCTTATGAAAAATGTGGTGAGCTATATCATTGGTTACTTTCTAAGTTTTGTCCATAAAGACTAGAGCAGGGCTAATGCATCAGGGCTAATCCATTATTGGTTTGAGGTATGCACAAAAATGAGTAAGCATTCAGAAAATTTTATAGAAATTTTACACTGTTGTAACATTTTTATTTTACAAAAACATCAATCTAAAACAGATTAGGAAAATACTAAAAACAAACAAACAAACAAACAAAAAAACCATCAAAGATAGCTCACATTATATTCCCAGATTTCAACTGGTCCTTCCTTAAATTACCAAGTATATGCTTTAAAAGAAATAATGCAATATATTTTAACACATCATTAAAAAAAGTACTCATTTTTTTTACTAGCTACCTTCTAGTTTTTACATATTTCGATTCCATTTCTAAAACATCACTAACCTCACACAGCTTTTAGAATTTTCATGACAGGAGAGTTGTTTCTTAAGAGAGTTTTCATTTTTCTTGTCTTTTGTTTGTCTCAACTGTCTTTTTACTTGAACCTATGAGAAAAGCAAAATCATTTACTTTAAAGGGATAATCCAGCATCACAAATGATATCCTATTAATTCTCCCTTGAAAAGATAAAAATTAAAGAAGCTAAACTGTCTGAACAAAAGTATAGCTCACACACATATGCTTTTTCACCATTCAAGCACGCTAAACCATAAATTTAATACAAGCTCTGTGAGAGACAGGCATGTAAACAGATTAAATGCTCGTAACAGATCTGAGCACAGACCTGTGTATACATTAATGACTGAGAAGTTAACTCTACAAAAGTCTTTAATGAATAGATGATTTATGAGTTTGACTTAAAGATGAATAGGAATTTGTCTGAGGAAAAAGTACTCTGAGGAAAGAACACAGAAGCCAGTGCAGACAGGACAGATTAGCAAGAATAGAAATTTGATATATTAGGACCATCTTATAAAGGTCCTCAAATAAGAAAATAATTCTATAGGAATCAGAGACTAAGTGAGGTTTTTAAAGCAAGTGAATAAGATGATCAAATTTGTTTGTATAGAATAATTTGGTCAATTATGTGAAGTATAAAGCAGTTAAAAAGAGACTATAAAAGTCAGGAGACCAGAAGAAAGTTCTTACAATCTATAGTAGATCTACAATGTATGAGAAAAGTCACTAGGCACATGTGGCTACTGAGCAACTGAAATGTGGCTTGTCTGAATTTAGATATACTGTAAGTATAAAATATACACAAGATTTCAAAGACTTAGAACAATAAAAAAAAGGTAAAACCTCTCCATAGGAATCCTTTAAAAATGTGCCATTTTGAAATAATATATTACGTATGTTGGATTAAATAAATTATAAAATTTTGTTTTAACTGTATCTTTTTACTCTTTTAATATGGCTACTAAAGAGTTTGAATTCTAGAGTGGTTTGAGTATTATTTCTATTGGCAGAACCAGTTTAGATGACAGTATGAGGGACTACAAAGAGTTAACAGACGAATGAAGAAGGAACAAATTTAATAAAACAGAGAGAATAGTAAAGATGAAGCAGACAAAAAAAAAATGGAAAACTTCCAGATGATTTTTAGATTTGTTAATGATTTGATTCTTTAGCATTATAGATGAAGATGTACAACAAGTGGAAATACAAGTCTGGTTCTTAAAAAAAAAGATCTAGGCTAGTGACAGATTTTAGAAGCCATACAAATATAGGTAGTAGCAAAAGCTACTGAAGTTGATGAGAAGACTTAGGGGGAAACTATACCCAGAAAATTAAAAGAAAGATCCTATGAGGAGTCCCAATGATTTTAAGTCAAGGTAAAAGGGCAGGGAGATGGCAAAGATCATTATAAAAGGTCAGACAAGTACAACAAGCATATATACATACTACTTATTTAATATATATATATACACACACACATACATACATACATACATACCCATAAGGGAAGTATGTCCTCTTAGAAGCCAAGGGAAATAGAGGTACTTAACAGCATTTCTACATGTATGCAGAAACCATGGGATTGGCCAGTTGAAGGTTATTCTGGCCCTTAGTGAGGACAGTTTTAGTAAAATAAAATGACAGAGGTGAATATTCGATGGAATTAGGAATTGACTGAGAAAATGGAGTATGCCAAGTGTAGATGTCTCATTCCAATTTAGTTGTAAAGAAAAAATGATACTAAAGTGATGATTCAGAAGAAGCAAAGGTCAAAGGAAGATATTAAAGAGTACACAGATAATATCACATATAAGAAGTACCTTTTAAGTTTGACAAAATTAGATTATCAGTGCACCAAACTTTTAATTTAAGCACAAACCCTATTAAATAAACCCTATTGTTCTAAGCAACAGAACAAAATTTTACAGAAAAATATCTTTGGGAGCTAGCTCAAGCTAATGAATCTTTTAGCAACATTAACATATATACTCTAGAAATACACAGAATGTGTCTTAGAGAAGTCATGCTTTAATTTTGATCATAATATAGACATTTATATCTTATCTCTAAGATATATACTAATTTGCATAGGTGTCCAGAGTTACACAATTGTAAGCAAAATCATTTTTCATGTATCATTTTATTAGCATTGCAGTCTTATCTGTAACAACCAGACTCATCTGTTAAAAATATATCAAGGGGAAGCTGGGATGGTTCAGTGGGTTAAGCGCTCACTTTGCAGCGCCGGGGACCAGGGATCAAATCCCGGCCCCGGCCTGTGCGGAACCACATGCTAAACTGGGAGCTCCCCCAGTTCAGTTCTCTCTCTGTCTCTGTCTCTCTCCCCCTGTCAAAAATAAAAATAAATGAATAAATAAAAATATATTAAAAATATATCAAAACATGGGAAGCCAGGATGGCTCAGTAGGTTAGGTGCTCACTTTGCAGCCCTGGGGACCGAGGATCAAATCCCGGTCCCGGCCCGTGCGGACCCATATGCTGAACTGGGGAGTGCCCCTGGTTCAGTTCTCACCGGGGTGAGAACCCGGCCCAGTTCCTGCCCTGTGCAACCCCGCCCACCTGTGGAATGAAACTATGTGGAAAAACCAATGATGTACAACTATGGAGACTGCTCTGGGCCCTCCCCCTTCTCTCTGTCTCTGTATCTCTCTCTCTCTGTCAAAAACAATACAAAAAAAAAAAAATACAAAAAATATACAGAAGTCGTCACACTAAAAATATTCTAGAAATTCAAATATCCTGTGATTAAGACTTTATGTGGAACTTCTTTTAGAGCAGTAGAGATCTAATACATTTTGTGAAACATTATAAGGTGACCACCATGAATATAGGGTGCAGAGTAAAAAAAGATTCAGAATTTTTAAATCCTTGTAAGGAAGCCTGACTGAGAAAGAATGATAATAACATAATTAAATCTAAAGTTGAACAATTCACAAATTCACTCAAACTGAAAATCTTTTACAGTAAAACAATTGTTTATACTGTTCATGTTACAAAATAAAATCGAAGCTTTACCTTAACACAACCTTCTGATGCACTGAATTTAAACACTGCCTGAAAAGGTTTTCGGTCAATAGGACATGAAGCCAGTGTCTGAAAAAATGATGAACAAATTATAACTTTCAAATGTTTCTTTAAAAGAGATCAAAATTAAATTATAACAAACTCATTAATGTTACATTTTTCCACTGGATCAGGAAATAGAAAAATAATCTTTTCTTCTTTCAAAGATAAAGATGAAATACTTTCTGCCTGTGTCATGCCAGAGTAATAAATACCTTAAATTTGTTTCTTTCAAATATTTACTGAACATCTACTGTATGCTAGGTAAGTGGAATACAATGATAAGAGATAAGACCTCTGGTATTAAGGTAACATTTATTAAGACCTGCCTGCCTATCTGAGAACTACTGTACTGGTAGAATGAAAGCAGAGCTGGGCTGAAATAAACAGCTTGGTGGATCTGAAGCACTTGGCAGCTCTAAATCAGTTATAAAAGGTCTGTTGCAGATTTTAATAGTCAATGACAATATTTTCTTCCAAAATTAACTATTTTGATTAGACAGCTAAACCAGCAATAAAATTTTTTTTTAAAGATACCAAGAAAATGAATTCCTCTACTCTCCCCCAAAACCACCTGGACACCCTTTTCAGTAGTTTCTTATAAATATTTTTTGGATATATCCAATGCATATACATATATGTATCTTTTTGATATGAAATATATTAGTCTCTATTACTATTTCAGAGCTGCCCCATTCTGAGCAGCATAGTATACTGTATGTTTTAATTTTATATTTTCTTTTATATGAGTTAGGCTGAGCACATTTTCATATTTCTGAGTTAGTCAGTTGTTTTACAAACTGTCTATTCATGCCCTTTGCTTAATTTTTATTAGGTTTCTGGTCCTTTTCAAATTAAGTTGTAGGCATTCTTTATAGATTAAGGAAAATTGTCCTTTGACCACTTTGATTCTAAGTCAACTTCAATCTGATGTAAATTTATTTCCTGTACTTTCAAAATTAATGTGCATCAACTGTAATTAAATTTCTATGATAATACTATTAAATATACAGGAATGGGTTTATATTATTTAAATTTTAAGATGGAGTATGTTGTCCTCTAGAGATGGAGGGACGATTCTGTAGCCTATGGAGAAAATACTAAAAGGTTGATATTTATGGTTTAATAATAACTTAGAAATAATTGAAAAGCCAAAATAGGATTTTAACAATGTAATAATCTAAAAGACCACAAGATATAATGGAATGTTGATAAATCATTTTATATTCCCTAGTTTAAAAGTGTTATATATTTTGCCTTTCTGGACTTTGGTACCTGTCAAGATATGCTTGACAAGTACAGGTAGATCAGACTGTGTGTGTGGCCCTTGATCATATAATACATTTTCACAAACCTTGAGAATCACTTTGGGAGTAGCCAAAATGTAAACTGAGTTACTTTCATGACTCTGCTAAATTAAGTACGACTTGATAAAATGCTTTACCACATTTGAATTAGGAAATGTGACCTTACTATATGAAATCAGTTCAGATTGGTAGAAGCCAGCTCAGCTTACTTCTAAGTATTATGGATTTAGGATGATGTTTCTTTTCCTACAGAAAACTTGACCTTAGAAGCTTTACTACAAGTAGTGACAAAGCTGTGCACATCTTAATACACTGTAAATAGCAATTTTAGTTTAAAGAACTCAACTATGTGACTGTGGTTTACCACATCAGCATTTACTGTATATAATTTCTTAGTCTAGATGTTATATTGATATTTATAATTCAAAAGAATATTTAAAAGTAAAATCTTTCAAGTACTTTAAAGTATTTTTACCAAAGTTTCAAAATATATTTTTATTTCTATTTATTGGTAAATTTTGATAAACATTCCTAAAAAGGTAAAACAATAAACAAAAACTTGTGTCCTTCAATGTCTTTTAAAACACAAGGAAGACCAATGTGCAGAGGCTCTGAATTTACATTCTACTTTCATGTCTTGTCCTAGTGTATAACCCTGAGCAAGTTACATAGCCTCTCTGTGTCTCAGTTAACAGTGAAAATAGGGGTAATATAGAACTTATTTCTAAAGTATTTATAAGAATTAAAGGAATTAATAATATTAGAACACTGTGTGGTATATACTAACTTATAAAGTCTTTTTCTAAACATTAACTAGCTTCACTATACTAACAATAAAAAAGCCAGTGTATTAACAAAAAGATAACCCACCCATATATACAATATATATAGACACACACACATGGTAAATCAAAAGTAGGTGGATAGTGAATGAAATAAATCTTATGGATTTACTGTCCACCCACTTTTGGTTCACCTTCTTACATCAATCTGT